>SZWC01029826.1:0-20415 GCA_023375785.1 Penium margaritaceum | reverse complement strand
GTCAACGAATCGCCAAGGAACCGACTGAAGTCCTTGGTGAAGTCCGGGGCGGCCTTCATCAGGCCGGAAGCTGCGCGGACTGCCATGTGTGTCTGAGCGGGGTCAGACGCCTGATATGGTGCAAGGTAGTAGGGGAGGACTCCCTCGCTCATGGCCCACATGCGAAAGCGCGGCTCCCAGGACTTGAAGTCGTTCCCAGTCCGGAAGACGGGCGGGTCTGACTCAAACCACTTGGGTGGCTTGACCGTCGGCAGTGCAACGGCCGAAGCCACTGTGGAGCCAGGCATCGAGAAGGCAATTCCCTTACCCAGGCGGGCCCGTAGAGCCAGCTCCTCAAAGCTCAGTGGGCGGCGAGATGAGCTCGGGTTAGCGTTGATGCTGGAGTTGGTGCCCTGGAGGGCTGCATTGGCCTCACGCGCTCTGCGACGCGCCTCCAGGCGGATGAGGCGTGCTCGGAGCACCTCTTCCTCGCCCTCCTCGCCGAAGTCTGAGAGGTTCTCCGCGACTTCATCAGCATTACCGCCGTGAGCAAGGTGGTCCCCGCTCGGGTCAGTCGACGGATGATGCTGCTGCTGGGACAACAAGCCCCTGACCATATCCTGTAGTTCGGCAACCTGCCTCATCAAGGTATCGCGGCTCTCCGCCTGTAGGTCTGCCAGCGCGCGCACTTGGCGCGCCAATGTCGTCGGGCTCGGAGGCCACCGCTGCTGCTGCTGCAGCGGTGGCTGCTGGTGTTGTGGCGGCGGTTGCTGCTGTTGCCGCTGTTGTTGCTGTTGCAGTGGCTGCTGCTGCTGTAGTGGCGGCTGTTGTTGCTGTTGCTGCTGCGGCTGCTGCTGCTGCCGCTGTGGTGATGAAGGCGGTGGTCGACGTTGGCCGCTGACGGCGCTGGCCTCGGCAGCTGCGTCGGCAGCCATACTGGGGGAGGTTTTCTTCGGCATGGCGACCGGTTTCCTCCCCTGTTTTCCCCTCCGCGGAAGTCCTCCACGGAGCGTCTCCATGGAACCTCCCCTCCGCGGAACTTCCTCCCCACGGAATTCCTCTACGCAACATCTCCGCGGATACCTTCCGCGGTGAACCTCACCGCGGAAGCTCACCGCGGATTACCGCGGATGATCGCGGATTACTGCGGATTACCGCGGAGTACCGCGGTTTATCGCGATTTCACCGCCGACTACCGCGGTCAGGTCAAGCGCCGCGAGGGTTCCGCGGTCAGGCGCAGAATGCCGGTCGTGCCAATGTAGAACGCGGCGGGATGCCGCGGGCTGCTAGGGTTCCGCGTTGAGCACATTCCGCACCCGCCGCGGAGCGATCGCGTTCTGAAAGCGGAGGGTGTGCCGCGGACTTGCAACTGCGGAGCTGCGGCGAGCAGCACCGTTGTGTTCCGGAACGGCCACGGAAGTGCTGTGGCGGAGATGCGCGGATCCACGGAACACCGCGGATCTGTAGTGGCGACGTCACCGCGAGGTGACAAATTCGGAACACCGAGTGCCTCCGCGGCACTGGACGCGTGTTCCGATGCGGGCGCGCGGCTACCGCGCCCGCCGCGGAGGCCTTGTCACCGCGGAGCACGGCGGAACGACCGCGGAACAACCGCAGAACGACTGCAGTTGTTAAGAAGACGGTTGAAGTGGTGGTGGGCCCTCCCAGGACCTCCCGCCCAGACCGTGGGCACTGCTGCTACTGCTACTAAAGGCAACGGCTGCGGTTGCTCACGACCTATGCAGCTACTGCGTCTCTGCTGCGCAGCTATGCGAGCACTGGCTTGCCGCTCCGATACCATGAGAGACAGCTCCGAGCACTGCTGTCGCTAGCGTGGCACCGCAAGCCAGCTAGCTAACTCACTAGCACACACAGATGGAGGTGAGAACAGCAAGGGGTTGGCTAGGGACACAAATACAAGTGTCAGAAGCTGCAAATGTTGAAATGTGCAGAGAGAGATGACAACTGAGGTCTGGAAAACCTAAATAGTGCCACGTACCTAGTGGATGCACACACACACGCGGCGCACAATGACGCTATTCTCTAGCAGGACAAAACAGTGGCAAAAACACAGTTTTGGTCATAATTCCCTACAGACACGTCAGAACGATGAGCCGTTTGAAGCAGAACGGCCACGTCGACGAGATCTACGTCCTGATAGGCTGCACGCCTACGTGCTGTGATACAACACGAGTGTACAAAATATGGAAGTCTTTTGGGCGCCCGTCGCCGCCGGCCGCCAGCCTTCTGCCACCGTCGCCAGTCTCAGGGATCTGCACGTGAATGGACATGAGCCGAGGGGTCACCGTAAGCTCTGTGTACGACACACACAACAACAATTACATCTGAGTGCCTTAGTGAGAACGTTAGCTCTCTAAGACCGCGTGTCCACCCAAGCAACCTGGACGATGCCAGCGGCAATGCACTCACGAACAGAATGGTGTTCCACATTGATGTGCTTGGTGCGTGAATGATGCATGTCGCTGTTTTCAGCAATGGGCTTTGTACTTTGATTGTCGTAGCACAGAGTGATGAAACGGATGGGTACACGTAGTTGTTGCAGCAAACGACACGGCCAGACAGCCTCACACGTGCCTGCACCAAGAGCAACATACTCAGCCTCGGCAGTGCTGCGAGGAACACACCCTTGTTTNCCGGGTCTCGACCATGCACGAAGGCAATCACACACACGTGTCAAACATCATGCAAGAGAGACAAAGAAACAAGGTCTCCTCGTGACTCCGGAAAATGTCTCCGAGTATCCGGGTCTCGACCACATTATGAATGGATCACACATAGCACATGAGGACAATGGGTCTCCACATCACACCGGTGGAACTCACCAGGTGCGCGAGTCTAGACCAGCATAACCTCAATCACAACATCGTGCCACCTCCAAGCAAACTCCCTGTCCTCACAAGAGTTTCAGGCCAAAGCCCACACACCAACAGCCCCCCTGGGCTGCACACGATAATAGTATGGCTCCCCCATGGCCACATAACCCTGTACAGCAATAAGAATGGCGACGGCGATGCTTGTGAGATGTGCGCGCACATAGCCTCACCCTACGGCGTCGTCATCGTAGTCGTCGTCGTCACCACTGTAGTCGCCACTGCTGTCGTCACCTGGTGCTGCGACAAGGGCAGAGCTGAGGGCCTCCTCCAACTGTATCGCCTCCCGTATGCATGCCAGCTGCTGTGCTACATGCTGCCACACGGACTGCGCTGCGTTGAGACGCGTGTGCAGTTCGTCGAGCTCTGCTGCGGCAGCCTACCGGCCAGTTGCATCTACGGCGTGCAGGCGGTCAATCGCGGAATGAATCTGATGGTGGACCTCCATCATGTGCGCGTCGGCGCGAGTCACTGCCTCCTGCATCCTCGTCTCCTCGTCGCGTAGGAAGCTCTCCACGCCAATAGGCGACTCAGTTGCTGCTTGATTACCAGCTGCTGGCAGGGGGTCATCACCACTCAGCGCGTCCGCATCCGTAGCAGCTGCACCAGAAGGGGGTGGTGCTGTGGAGTCACTGGCTGTAGCTGACACATTCGACACTCGGGTGTCAGGTGGCCAGACGTCGTCATCCGTCGGTGTATCTGCCGCTGCAACGTCGTCGCTGTCATCGGGAACCCATACACCCTGCAGAAACGCCGAGCCCCTGGTGCACAACCAATCGTCCACCTGCTACTGTGCGTCCGCCCGTCGCCAACGTGCATCCTGTAGGGACCACTCTGCAGCCTCAAGACGGGTGTACACATCCTCCATGCACATCTCAGCAACCTGTCGTGCAGAAGCATCTGTAGTGTACCAACGGTTGCTGGCCTCCCGGAGCTCGGCCATGAGACTCTGCACGTGCGCCTCCGCTCGAGCCACCACTGCCTCATGCTCGTCGAACGTGGAGCGTAGGCGCTCGCGTAGAAGAACTGAAGCTCGGACGAGCGTAGCTATGTCATCGGCTGGAACCGCCGTGGTGTCAATGACACCGATCAGGGTAGCAAGGTGTCGGATGTCTGCAGCTTGATCTGCATCCTCCATGTCGCACACGCAGACTTCTGCTCTCACTGAGAGGCTATCGCGTGCTCTAGCCGCGGCTACTACAAGAACGGCAGCGCACTGGGCCTTTATGTCTGCCTCCGACCCTGTGTCCGACCGCTCCACGACGGATGAATGGTCCTCATCGAGGAGGTCTGCCTCGTCCTGGTAGTCAATCACCTCCTCTTACTGCTCAGCACTATCTGCCAGAACCACCTGGGCGTCTGCTGTGGGCCGAGCATCAGCATCTGTATCACCTGCTCCTCCTGCTGTTGCTCCTGGCACCATGGTAGTTGTTTCCACACCAGCTAATGCAGGAGCGTGCGCATCGTCAGGCGCAGCTCCGGCATCGGCCGTTGTCACGTCATCCGCCAAAACATCAGCGATCACCAACTCCATCCCCGATTCTGACTCAGCATCGGACCAATCCTCCTCTGACAAAGAGTCTCCGTCACAGCAAATGTCTCCACCCGTTGAACTCTCCGCAAGCTGAGTCTGCTGTGTGGCGTCATCCGCCTCAATCATCCTACGCTGTAGAGCAGTCGCATCACCAATGACGAGCTCCACCGCGGTCGTCAGCGGACACACCTCCCCCCCCACGACTCGCACCTCGGCAGGAGCTGTGGGGACTCGGCAGACCAACCCGTGGACAGGAGACGAGGGGATCTGGTCACCTAAGACTCCTCCCAGAGCCGCGTCTACTACCAACGTCCCGTCAGTAGCAGTGACTGCAACTGCTGCTACTATCACAACGTCGATGGCTGCCGACACACCCACTGCCTCGACATCTGGCAACACTCCACTGGTCACCAATGTAGCGGAACGGACGTCTGCTCCACATGTGCCGGCTTACACCGCTACTGCTACTACTACCTCATCCACTGGTACTGCCCCACCTGCCTCTGTGGTCTCTACTACGTCAACTGCAGTCTCCATCTCCATGTCTGCCTCCAACTACGCATCAGACCACTCGTCCGTCTCCGAATCCACATCGGACCACTCGTCAGATGGCTTGTCCTCACTGAGAGCGCCCTGTCGTGAAGCACCGTCTGTTGCATCCCTCATGCACTCCCCGGTGGTCGTCGGCGGACACTCCATCCCCCCCTCGACCGACGCACCCGTAGAAGCTGCGAAGGGGTGCCGCACCAACTTTGCAACTGGGGAGGAGGGAGTCAGCTCCGTGGTGACGTCTGCCGCTGCTACGTCTGCTACTGCCTCTTGCACACGTCTCGCCAAACTTGCTCTCCGCCGCCTCGCGTGCCGAGTCCGAGAACGACGATGGCAAGCCAAAGAGACTACCCCAGAAGTGGAGGGGTCACTGGTCGGGATGACTCCAACTGCCTCCAGCACAGAACGTAGGGTGTCAGCTGTAGAGCTAAGGTCGGGAGGCGTGGCATCGTCAGGTGATGACACTGACGGAGGTGAGGATGGCGAGAAGGAAGAAGAGGGTGTGTGAAGTGGCACAGTGGCAACAGCCCGCTCAGAGATCACATGGTCTATGAGCTGTTGCACCATGCGCTTCAGACCATGGAGCTCGGCGTACACCACCGCCATAGCTCCACTGAGGGGCGCGACTGTATGAGCTGATGTATCGAAGGCGGATGGTGGAGTAGGGCGGGACCGTAACCAGGGCGGTCGCCACCAAGCAGGGCGCTGGCGACACTAGCGCCAGCCATGGTGTCGGTCGCAACAAAAGTAGCAAGCAAAGCCGTTTGACGCGTGAGGCGTGTGCCATGGCTAGAACTGCCACTGTGGACACGGCATCTGCCACGTATGCAGAGCCGGTGCCAGCCACGGTGCCGGCTAAACTCCCTGCCACGCCAATGTGCTCATCTCTAGAGTGTGGTGTGGGTGAGTGTATGGGACACTCGCTCCCACTGGCACAAGGCAACAAGGGGAGGTGAGCAATCGAAGCACAATCTCTCAGATGTGCTGCGATACCATCGCGAGGAAGGCCACCACGACGTTGGTGGTGGGCTGCTGTGCGACTCAAGTGTGCAAACTCAAGTCGCCTTCGGTGCTAATGCTGCACCAGGTGCCGTTGTCAGCCGACGGCTGTGGCCTCAAGCCACCTTCGCTGCTGCTGCTACCGCTGCAACTCTCGCAACGGTTGCTGCTACTGCGGATTCCGTCGTCAGCCGACGGTGGTGGCCTTAGGCTGCACTTAAAAGGTGAAAAAGACAAAGTAAAGAAAGAGTAAAGAGAACCCCCCCCTTTTTTTTCTCTTTATCCTCCCTTTTTTTGTTGTTGGGGCCACCTCCTCGGGTGCCCCTTTTGGGGTTGTTCTGGGGTGCCCCACTCAAGGACCCCCCCTCTGTCCTCTCCCCCTCCCCCCATTTTTTTCTTTTCTTTTGGCTGCCTGGCTCGACCCACGCGGCGAGCTCGTCGATCGGACGAGCTCGCCGATCGGCAGGCTCGCCGATCACCGCAAGCTCGACGCGAGCTCGCTGCGAGCTCGCTGCGAGCTCACCGCGAGCTCGCCGCGCGCTCGCCGTGGAAAGCTGCAAGGCAGCTTCCCGCCTGCTGCAATGGGGACAGCAGCAGGTGCTGCTGCCGCCTTGGCTGCCCCTACTACGCGTGCTGCTGCTACTGCTGCTGCTATGCGCGTGTGCAGTTACGAATGCACACTACAGCTGCGCGCCGCCGCCGCTGCTGCTGCTGCTACTGCTGCCGCGCGGTGCTGCTGCTGCTGCAGCTGCTATGGCAGCTGCAAGGTAATGCTGCGCACTACTGCTGCACGCAGCTGCTGCATGCTGCTGCTAGGCTGTTGCACCGCGGCTGCTGGCACGCTGGTGCTACGTTGCCCTACTACTGCCGCACGGCTGCTGGTGAGCAGGCGCACGGCTGTTGCTGCGAGGTTGCTGCGTAGCAGCTACTGGTATGCTGCTGCTGCGGTGCCTTGCTGTTGTGCTGCCGTGCTGTCGTTGCACAGGTGCTGGTGAGCAGCCACGTGGCTGCTACTGCTGCTGCGGGACGGCTCAGCTGCGCGGCTGCAATTGCTGCTGCCGCACTGGCTGTGGTGGCTGCGGCTACTGCTGCCTTCCCGGCTGCTGTGGCTGCTGCCTTTGCACGTGGCTCAAACGACCGTTGCCATTGCCGATGTTGCGTGCTGCTATCGCCGTTGTCTCTGCTGCAACATACGTGTGATGGGTCCTCCCAGGATTTGCAGGTGCTTCTGTGGGTGGCTACTGCTGCTGCCACTCACTGCTGCTACTGCTGTTGCGTCTCTGCTGTGCACCAGCGCGAGCTGTGGCTCGCCTGCTCTGATACCATGAGAAGTTTCCTAGAACCTTCCTAACCTCTTGCCGCGACACTAGGCGTCAGCGCCAGGTCAGCGTGTGACAACAGTCACCAGTTAGAGACAAAACTGCAAGGGTCTGGGTAGGGACACGAACAGAGTGTCAAGAAACTCAAACTGAATATAATTACAGAGAGAGATAACAAATGATAAGTCCATGGCCTAAATACCTGCTGCGGCGCACAGCGGGTGTCGCACGCGGCGGTCCAAGAGCTGTCCTAAAAACGGCCCAAAACCAATGTTTTGGCGGTAACTCTGCGCACACACATAAGAATGCTACGCCGTCTGAACCTAGACGTGCAAGATAAGAAAACAGACGTTACGACTAGTCACATGCATGCATCCATCATCAGACGGTGGACATGCAATGCAAAGACATGCAAATCGGGCTCATGGCCAGTCCGCCGAAAAAACTCCTGCAGGCTGCAGAAAAACAGTAGGGAGTCCGGGCAGTGTCCGAGGCTCTGGAACGGTAGTCGGCCAGCTCCAAGCTAGCAGTCTGCCGCCCGTCGTCCCTCCGATGTCACCAGGGCCCGCCTCAGGGATCTGTCATGTCATAGCTCCTGGGTAAGTCTCTGGACGATCCGGAGTTTCGTCGGGTCGTCACGATCTCCAATGCGGCCACCGATCACCATCAGCTTCGGGTGCACCCGTAGCTGCCACGGCTGTGGCTCATGACGGGTGGAAGGCACACATACCAACAGTGGCGAGGTATTTCAAGGAGCCAATGGCATGGAGGTAGTCGGTCACATCAACTGTCTCCCCCAGTGTGGACACCTCCCGAGACTTCACTAAGGACTGACCAGCAGGTGTCATGGGAGTGGACGCCGTGGGGACTGATGTGAGGAGCAGGGCGAATCACTCCCCCAGGCTACGTACATGCGCAGCCTGATGGACGTGCAAAGTGCGACGCCCACGGCCACGTTCCAACTCCATGCCAAGAAAGACACGAGCCGGGCCAAGATCCTTCATCTTGTATGCCGCCTGGAGCAGGGCCTTGGCCGCCGCAACAGATGCGACGTTAGGAGAAGCAATGAGGAGGTCATCCACATAGACAAGAATGGCGACAAGTGGCTTGGTGGGGGCACTGAGGAACAACGCGAGGTCCACAGCGCTCCTTTTGTACCCCCCTTTTCAAGGGTGAATGTGATCTCTTGGTTCCAGGGATGGCAGCGGTACTACCGATACCGCTGTATACCGCGGTGTTGTACCGCGGTATTGCGGTACCGCGGTACCGTTACTTTTTTGGCGGTACCGATACGGTATCGNTACAGACCTTGAGGGGTACCCCTCTTCTGTACCGCGGTACCGTACCGCGTTACAGTAACACGGTACTTTCCAATTAAGAGAAAAACATGTAAGATTGTATTTACGATTACTGTTTTTAGCCTGTTCTGCACTTCTGAAATGAATTTCAGAGTTAAATCAGACGACGCTTTCTGCGGTCGTCTATTTCCACGGTAAAAAAATAGGTTTTACCGTCGGCAGTACAACATGTACCGCAGCACGACTGGAATACCGAGGTTTTTTACTAATGCCGTTGGTAACGCGGTACCGGTATCGGTAGTGACAAGCCAGAAAAGTAGTGTACCGCGGTATTGAGTACCGCGGTACTCGTGTACCGTGGTACTTCTATACCGCGGTACTCAATACTACGGTTTACCATCCCTGCTTGGTTCCAACAACGTGGGGACTGTTTCAGGCCATAGCGGGCCTTGCGCAAGCCCCATACCCGGTTTGTTCCATATGAGAAGCCGGGTGGCTGCACCATGTAGATCTCCTTGTCGAACCTACCGTGGAGGAAGGCATTGTTGACATCCATCTGCTCAAGCTCCCAGTTATGCTAAGCGACTAGACTCAGGAGAGCCCTGGCTATGGTGTAGCGACCAACTGGGACGAAGGTCTAAGGCTGCACACGGTTCCTATCCGCGGATAATCAGAAGGATCCGGATCCGTGCGACGGGTTCAGCACCTGGATCCGGAACTGGGGTAACGGATCCTTGGATTCACGGATCCTTGTATTCATGGATCTTGGATCCGGATCTTGGGAGTCATGTACAACGGATCCTTACATTCACGGATCCTGGATCTGGATCTTGGGAGTCATGTACAACATGTTGTGCTTCTAAACAGCGTGGCAGTACAACGAAAATGTCCATCGACAGCTGCCTTTGCCCAAACCATATCCAGCCATCCATGGTGCTGATGATTTGAATGTGCAAATGAGTGTGCTACGCGGATGACTTGAGCCGGACGTCTAGTCAGGTTTTTTTTATCCCAAACCCCCTCTCTCTGCCATAGGATCCGGGTCAGGATCCGCAGATACAAGCCGGATCCACAATCCTAGATCCAGAACCGCGAATCCAGATCTAGATCCAGATTCACGGGTAGGGTACCGCGTGTGCAGCCTTACTAAGGTCTGGTCAAAGACAACACCGAGGATCTGAGAAAATCCCTTTGCAGTGAGACGAGCCTTGTACCGTTCAACTATGTTGTCAAAAGTCAGCTTGCGACAGTGTACCCATTGGAAAGCAACTGCCTTGCGGCCTGGTGGGAGGTCAACAAGCTCGTACACACCATGATCAGCGAGTGCATCAAGTTCGGCGTTCATGGCCTGCTCCCACAATGAGGAATCTGAGGCTATGCGTGCTGCATGCACAGTCAGGGGCTCGGGGGGCAGCGGGGAGAGCCCAGCGACAACAAGGCACGATACAACATATCCAGCTGCAGATGAGGAGAGAGCTGAGTGGGAATCCTCCTCGACAAGCGAGTAGCCAAGTGCAGTACTGGGGTGCATGACGGACGCTGCAGTGGACAGAGCAGAGGTAGCAAGGCCGAGGGCATAGAGACCAGGGTCACCAGAAACCACGGGTTGAGACTGAGAGGGGAGTGCCCGGAGGCGCCCACCACGAGTGTAGGGTGATACCAGTGGGATGGAGGGCACATGCGCGGAGGAGGAAGGAGTAGTAGGGTGCTGCTGCACAGATGGAGGTGGCGAGGCCACAGGATCAAACGGGTGGGAGAGAAATGGTGGCGGGGACATGGCGCCAGTTGGAGGAACAGAGGAGGAGACAGAGGGTGTAGGAGAGACAGCACCAGGAGAGGCGGGAGACTGGCTGGGAGAAGGCGAGGTCAGAGGAGTAGAGGACGCGGAGGGAGAAGAGGACAGAGATGGAGAACTCCGCTCTGTCGATGAGGCAACAGAGGGTGGCGAGGGATGCACAGAGGGGAGAATAGGAGGCCCAGAGGACAGAGGACCACCCCCACCCCGAGAGGGCGGAGAGAGGGACCCACCGAAGCGGGGAGAATCACGTTCAAATAGGTGTTCAAAGAAGAGAGCATCACGAGATTCAATGACACAACACCTGGAGGGGTCCCAGAAGCGCCACGCTTTTGAGTATGGAGAGATGCCCAGAAAGAGGCAGAGCCGCCCACGAGGAGACAGCTTACTGTGGCGTTGATCCGAGGAGACCCACACAGAGGCAAGACACCCCCAAACGCAGGCAAGGCAAAGGTCAGCACGTTGACCAGTCCAGCGTTCGAAGGGGGTGATTGAGTGGGAAAGGGGGCCATGAGGCACACGGTTCCAGACCCAAGTCATGTAGGACATGGCCTCAAAGGCAAAGAGAGGGGATTGCTTGGAGGCAGAGAGGAGAGAGTGAACACCACCAGCGAGGGTGCGGTTCTAACGCCCAAAGACACCATTTTGCTGGGGGGTGTAGGGAGGAGGGGATTCAACCCGGACACCACGCGATTCAAGGAAACAAGAAGTAGGACCAAAGAACTCACCACCGCGGTCGCTGCAATACACACGCAAGGGGCGAAGACAAGCACGCTCAGCCTGCAGGAGCGAGGACTCAAGGACATCAGTGACTTCACTTTTGTGGCGAAGGGCAAAGACCCAACGGTAACGAGAGAAGTCTTCAGTCAAGCACAAGACGTAACGGCCGAGGCCGCCAAGGAAGTCATGGGGCAACGGACCCATGATGTCAACATGCACCAGATTGAGAGGGTGAGCGGTAGTGGACTCAGAGGTGGAGAAAGGGGAACGGTGCATTTTCCCACTGGCACAATCAAGTTAGGTGGTTGTACAGGGCGGCAGGGTCAAGGCCAAGGGCGGGCCGAACGCGAAGAAGGCGCTGGATGGCAGCACTGTGAAGGTGGCAGAGACGGCGATGCAGGAGGTCGGCATGTTCGGGAGACAGAGACGGAGCGACGCGAATAAGAGCAGAAGCACCGGAAGACGAGGGCAACGTGAGCGGAACACGGAACAAGCGATCACACCGCACGTCACGAAGAACAACATGGCAAGATGAGCGCAGAGAGATAGAGGCAAGGCCACGGCTGGAGGAGAAGTCTATGCCGTGGTCATCAAGGGTGGTCACAGAGAGAAGGCTGACCTCAAGATCAGGCACATACAACACGTCAGGAAGGTAGACAGTGCCACCAAGACCGACAAAGCGCACAACACCAACACCTTGAACAGGGAGTAGCTGGCCGGAGCCTGTGCGCACGGAGCAAACAAACTGAACCGGGCCAAGGGACACGAAGGAGGAATGACAAGAGGTCATGTGATGTGTGGCCCCGGAGTCGATGATCCAGAGGCCAGGCGAGGCACGAGTGGAGGGGATAACAAGACAGATAGCGACGGAATCACGGGCAAATAGAGAGGACGTACAACCAAGACGAGTGGGGAACGTGTGCGACTGCCAATCTTCAATCCAGACACAATCATCAGGCAAGTCCCCGTGAACACGACCAGAGGAGGCACCGCAAAGAGTGACCTCAGACTCACAAACAGACACACGTGACTTGCCACTCACACTCTCACCTCCCTGAGAGCGAAGGTGAAGGAGCTCTGCCAGCCGTCACTTAAAGGTACGCTCCTCGTCACGGCGATCTAAGGAGCGCTCCGAGGAACGGTCGGAGGAGCGGTCAGAGAAGTTGCCGTCGTCACGAGCCCAGTGTAGCACGTGGTAGTGAGAGGGCGGGGGACCGTAGTATGGAGGGCTACATGGAGGAGGAATCCAGTCCCAGGGGCTGGGAGCTGGAGGTGTCGGTTGAAAGGGGGCAAGCGTGGTGGAAAGTGCTGAGGCAGAGGACGACGATGAGGACGATGCGACTGTCATGGTAGCAACGGTAGAGGAGGCGGCGACACCGGTGCGGGCCCAGTGGGCGCATATGGAGGAGGCCAGGTGGGCATTGTCACGAGGGGCAGGACATTTTGGTGCAGAGTGGCCCGAGGCGCCATAGTTCCAACAGGTGACCTCAGCAGTAGTGGGGGCTGAGTTCTTGCCACCGCGGCCACCCTCACGGCCTTTGCCCCCACGGCCGCCACCAGAGCCGGACCCACCATCTCCCCCTCTGACCCCGAGAGGCACCCTGAGTGGATTGCGCTGCAGCCTGCGAAGAGGAGGAGGAAGAGGAAGCTGCGGCAGAGAAGGAAGAGGAGGAGGTGGTGACAGCAGCCAATGTAGCACAATGCATGCGCTTGTTCTGTAAGGCATTCCACCAGTCAGTGAGGCGCGAGGCAGTGAAGTCAAAGAGAGGGCCTATTCTGGGTGGGGAATCAGTAGGAACAGGTTCAGAGACAAGACGTTCAAGTTCCTCTTGAGAGACATGCAGATACAATTCAGACAGCTCTGGAATGAGGCTAGCAACGATGGACAAGCAGGCTGAGAGAGGACCGGGGGCGGCCTTGCCAAGGTCCCGGAGCAAGCGCAGACTGCGCGCCCAGTACTCATGTGCTGTCTCATCAGTACGCATCTGGAATGTGTTGAACTGAACAGTGAGCGCACTCTGGACAGCGTACCCAGTCACTGTTTTGTAGCGGCGGATATGAGCGCAAGCGCCGACGGGATCAGTAGGGGTGCCACGGGAAGGGTCTGCGTTGTACGTACCAATGTCGTTGAGGAGATTCTTGGGGCCTGCATTGATGAGTGCCTGCACAGTGCGAGTAGCCTGTGAAGGCTGTGGCACAAACGACGGCTTTGTAGGAGAGTAGTACTCCCAAAGGAGCTCACCCTGGGCCCATGCGTTGAAGCAGGTCTCCCAGGATATGAACGTGAGCTTAGGCGTGAACTCTGGTGGTGGCATTTCAACGTCTTTCTGCTGAACTAGGAGCAGAGCATGGGGAAAGGCTGCTGCTGAGAGAAAGGGAGAAGAGGAGTTTGCAACTGTACCACCAGGAGGTGCGGACGAGTCTGCTGAGCCAGAATTTGTGGTAGGAAGAACTGCAGCAAGGCCTGGAATAGAACGCAGTCGCTCAATGACTAAGGTGGCCACTGTGGCCGCTAGCTTGTGCTGTGCTTCCCGCCCTTGATGAAGCTCATCCTCAGCTTTGCGACGCTCTGCTTGCACCTCACTAAGAGTCGCCTGGAGGGCCTCTATGGTCTCCTCCGGTCTAGGCATGATGAGAGAAGGGAACTGTGAATGCAGGTGGAGTGAGAAGAGAGTACAAGGGAGTGCAAGAGAGTGCAAAATGTCACTGTGAAATGCAGTGCTCACCGAGCTAGTGACGCGGAAGAAGAGTGAAGAGCGGCGGGACAACAGCTGCGGCTGAAGAGAACAGGACCGCCACCCAACCTGCGACCGCCACAGTGAGACACAAGAGCCCCGTAGCGGTAGCTCTAGCACCTACTGCGGAGGCTGATGCCACCAGAACGCCGGTGGTGATGTGTGATGTGATGTGATGTCGTGAGGAGCACCAGTGGGCGTCAGCACTGTTGCGGCGGTGGATGCTCGAATTGAGCCGATGGCACTAGATGTAGTGTGTGTTGTTGTGGAGGCTACCGTGGCAATAGATTCTATTGCTGCTGTGATCTGGGTAGCAATGTTTGCAGCGGAAGCTGTGAGGAGGGTGAGAAAGGCAGCTGCTCGGCCAATGGTTGTCTGCATGGGAGCACGGCAGGCCCTAGCCGTGGCTGCGAAAGTGGCCGTGGCACTAGCAGCTGCATCAAGGATAGCTCTTGCCAGGCCAGTAGAGTCGGTGTACACTGGAAGAACGGGGATGACGCTGGGTACCTCGGGTGCCGTGGACGCCTCGGAAGATCCTGCTGCGGTAGGAGGAGGAGCCAGAGTAGGTGCAGATGCAAGTTCGGCAGACTGAGACATGTGAGAAGGTTGCATCCTAAGTGACAACGGCGGTGACGGTGGGAGGTCATCTGGGGTGTAGACCTGACGATCTATCTCCTCTCGTTCGCACTCAGCTACTACGTCAACGTCTTCTTGCTTGTACGTGTGATCCAACATGCACACACACAGAGGGGTGTAGTCGTTGTCAACCAGTGTGGAGGCTGAGTGGGCCCCTGTCGCAACCGAGAGAGGCGCACTAAGCGTGTCACGCGTCAGGACACGGTTTGGTGATGCGATGGAGACAGAACCACGTAAGAAGGTGGTGTGGTAGTGCCCGGTGAGAGAGGTGGAGAATGCAAAGCACAGCAAGGTCCGAGAGTGCCGTCAATCGATGCCGCTGCGGCACGGCTTCTGCAGATCAGGGACGCGACCTGCACACCCGCTTTGAAGAAAGTAGCTGCTGGCAGAGAGTAGCCAACAGCAGCTGAGAGTGCAATAGAGAGCGCAGAGCAGGTGACGGCAGCCAAGAGTGGCTGAGAGCTCTGTAGCGTGCAAGAGAGCAGCCACAAGCGCGCAGAGTGCTGTAGTGAGGTGGAGACCCATGATGAACGTCCACGGTGTGAAGTCTTGACCCCAACGGGAGAGGAGGCGGCGCACGAAATGGCGCCAGCGGGTGTGGACGACCGTGACTTAGGACTGCTGCGGGGGGATTGAGAATGAGCAAAGTAACACCCCGAGGTGTTGCTCTGCGGTGCCGAAGAACCGGCGAGTAGTGCAGATGCGCTGCTGAGGTGCCGAAGAGTCGGCCACGAGCCGACCGAGCCGCGGGTGTGTGTCACACCGAGGCTAACGGGCCAGGATCGACGAGCTATGGGAGAGGATCCTCATCGCTCTGATACCGGTAGTTACTAGATAATTGCTTGGTTAACCCATGCGGGGTGGGGTGGGTGAGCGCAACGACGAGTGTAGCGTAAGACACGCCATGGATGCGGTAACTTGCATTAGAACGGTGCACTCAATCCAGACAATTAGTGTGAGGGGAGCGAGCGAAGTTAGTACCGGTGAGCACACACCCACCACGAGCATCAAGCTCCGGTGAGCGAGTGCCACCGCACGGGGGTCGAGCCCGACCGCTCGGAGTAACCGAGGGTGGCTGCTCACCGATGCACGGACAAGACCGGCACGGTGGCCCCCTAAGGATCAGCACCCGGGAAATATGCAGCTCCCCCAGCACATGCAAGGCAAGAGAACATGATGCAGGGCACGGCAGTGAGAATGTATGAGCCCTAGCATCTACGGCATCACAGAATCATAGAGAACCATAGAGAGTCATGCAACGGCCATGCGTGTTCCACAAGGCACTCCAGGGACAAGCAGCAACAACAGCTTGAGGGCATCAATGGCTCCAGCCAGAGCGAACACGCCTGACTCTTCCCCAAGTAGGGTCATTGTCACTTAATCTGTACATATGTATGTGCACAGTGTGGGAGGCAAGAGGGCATACAGTTGTGAGTGGCCAGCGACCTTCAACACCCTTTTCAAGTAGTTGCCTCCTCGGGTGCTGCTACTCTTGTCGCACAGCAGCACTTGCTATTGCACCCACTCATTGTTGTCTTACTGATGCAGCAACATTGCTACTCCACACTACTGCCTGCATGGTGCCACGTGGCACTTCCTCTAAGTGCATTTAACCAATTGTCATTGCACCACAGCGCACACGTCCCCGTGTGCTCTCATATGAAAACATAATTCATTAGGGTATGCAAGCCCACGATGATTTTGTGTACACACCTGATTGTGGCCTCTCGGCTCACGTCCATTGCCGTGCAGACTCCTGATGAGGTGGAGGGTGCGGAAGACTGGGGGAGCAAACACAAGTTCTGCAGCATCGCCACTCGCATCCTTGCTGGTAGCGTCGTCTCACCTCTACTGGGTAGCTACTTTGTTGCTTCACACTGACCTAGCATTGTTTGAACTTCCTCACTGAGCTGTTATGCTTCGCTTGCTCCTGAAACCAAGTGAGTCTTGGCTTTGCGTTCGTGGTCATTGAGACTTGCTTGTTCTAGGCCGAAACTCTTAACATGGCTAGAAGACCGTTTGTTTTTGGGTTTAGAGAGGATATCATCCTTGAGGCCACTAGGCGAGCTCGATTGGCGAGCCTCACCCGTAGGTTCCTGTCTCACTCGCTAGAACCGTCCTAACTCTGCACACACACCACTCTTACTCCTCCCATTCTTTCCATTCTGACCACAGATTTAAGCTCCATGCAAGAGAATGAGGGAAGGGATGCACAATGTGCCCGCGGGTATGGGGATGGCGTAAGTCCTCTTGTACGCCATGACGGTGTAGTGCATGGCAGTCATTACCTCCGGGTTTTCGCCTGCACATACACAGCGCACAGACGGTTTTCAGACAGCAACCAAAGCAAAGTGACAGGGCGCACATTTTTCCGCTGTGCCGGATTACCTTTCTCCATGAGGTGGGTGCACGCGTGCTGGCATGGCATGCCCCACTCCTTGAAGGCGCCGCAGCTGCAGGTATCGGCCGCCATGTTGACATGGGGGGCACGGTTGCTGTGCCCCGTGACCACAGCGTTCTGTGGACCTTCTTCTTGCACACTATACTCGCGTGATATGACTGACATGTTGAGCAGTCGCTTGGCGGGTGCAGGAGCCAGGTTCCTCTCACTTTCCTGCACAAGCTTGCGGCGCTGTGACATCAGTTGTGCACCCAGGTGGAGACTGAGACAAAGCAGATAAGGGAAAGAGGCGCTTGCACTCGGCAAGGCGGGCGTTCAAACTTTCCATGGAATTGGAGGTAGTGTGCCCACCTCTGCCGAACGGACAGAAGAGGCAGGCCCACTTCTCCTTCGGGATGCCGCCCTCACCGTTGAGGCCGAGCAGAAAGACTGCTGCACGTGGATGAACACGCCGGAACTGCGCCTCACAACGCTCCCACTCGGCAGTGGTCAGGGCATGGGTAAGCTGCCAAAACCAGTACCCGGCCTGCTTACCGTGGTGCTTCCTGATGTTCTCGCGTAGATGCCAGGTGCAGCACGTATGCACTGCACCAGGCATCTTCTTTGCCACCGCATAGATCAGCCCCTTTTCCCGATCAGAGATAACCACCGTGCCCTCCTGTGCAGCAGTTGGGTAGGCGGCAGCTACATGAAGGCAGAACCACTTCCAATGATCTTTGCTTTGCACAGGAACCAAAGCCCAGGCCAACGGCACGGCGTTGTCGTTGGCATCAAAGCACTGGAAAATGAGCAAAACCAGTTTGTGCCCATTTTTCAGTCCCGTCCCGTCCATAGTGAGCAGCTGGCGGACGTGGTCAAACCCGCGTCTCATGGCTCCGGCTGGGACGAAGGCCCGGAGGGAAGCACCGTTGTTGTCCGCTTCCGCCACAGCGTGCATGTGCTGATCCACACGCTTCAACTAGCATACAGTGCACATGCACCCGCCGAGAGGTCATGAAGGATTGAAAGAATAAGCAGTGAAACACCTTTCAACTCGACTTATTGCAATGGAAACTCACCTCGTCCACATAAACTGGAAAGAGGGCCCAGCTTTTGGCCTTGGGGCCCATGACTGCCTCCTGCGCCTTGGCCTTCACGCGGTACACGAGGTGGGTGCCGATCTTCACGCCAGTTTGGACTTCCACAACCTCCTTCAAGACCTTGGCGTTTGCTGTAGGGTTGCGCAATCTGCCGGGCAACCCGTCTTGTAGACTTGGACGGGTCACCACGACCGACCCCGGGTGTGCAGTGACGTGCTGACCTGCTGATGACGTGGGCCCGCAGCTGCCATGGGCAGTCCTTCTTCTTCCACTGTCCGCACCTCGCAGTGAAGCGCCCTGGCTCACTGCGGACCCAAGCGAGAGTCATGCGGTTGTCGATAGCATAGTCCTCAACAGCCTGCCGACATGCCGTCATGTCGGGGAACTCATCGCCGGGCGGGAGCTTTGGTTCAGGAGCTTTCCTCTTCGGTGCGGATGGGCCAACCTCGTCATCAGAAGACACTGCATGCGCACAACAACGGATTAGATGTAGAACAAAGAATCAAACCCTAAACGGAAAACAGCACACAAGGACATTAATCACCAGGACCAGGCACAGAATAAACACGACGGCCACAGGTCATTCGCATATAGGCTGTGGCTGTCGCGTTTTGCTGACTCCGACTTGCGTCACACGCAACTCTGAGCCTAGCGACGTCCATGGCGTCTGAGGATGCAGAACCCGCAGAAATGAGAGCGCCTAGAGGGGACGAAGGGAAGGGACAATGGGGCGATTGAACACCTGTGATCACGGTGTCATGCACTGCGGAGTTTGGAGTGGGTGGAGCACGGAGGATAGAGCTAAGGTGGACGTCTGCACCATGATTGGAAGTGGTGTTCCGCCTCCGGCTGGAGGCCCAGCAAAGCTGTGCAGCCATCTTGGACAAAAGTGGGTAGAATGATCATTTTGCGCAATGAAAAAACCCGGAGTACCCAGGAAGGAGTCGTACCTCCAGGTCCAGCCACTGGATCCGTCTCCTCTGTGTCCATTCCGCAACGATGTGTCCACTTGCGACCGATTGCTGAGGCAAGGACACTCAGCAGTCGTGACCAGGGGCAACCGGCTGTGAGCAAACCTTTCGCTTCTTCCCTTGCCGAGCACGCACCGTCACAAACAATTTGGACAGCTGTGCACTGCGTGGGGGCATGCAGGGGAAAGGGACACTAGTTTGAGACAGGACAGGGGGTTCTGAAGGACAAGGTTCGGTGCATGGATCATTCTCGATGCTTGACGTTGACAACTGTTCACTGCATTCTGTCGTGGCATTCTGGTACGTTCCGATGCGGATTGCGACGTCCCTGTGACAGCTGGCTGAGGTTGGCACTGAAGTGGATGTTTGCGAGGACTTATTCGATCGTTCCGCTGTTCATTCATACACGTCAGCAAATAATGGCGAAATTCGGCCGCGTACAATGTTGATAGTAAAGGTCGCTGTGGACATTGTTGAAGAAAGAAAAAGGGGAACGTCGATCTACGTCCGAAAATTTGGGGGTAAGACGAGAGCCACTGGAAAAGGTTATGTATCATTGACGTCACTTCAAGCTAGGACATTGAAACTCACCGTGAATTCATGTTTCGTTCTCAAAGAAGGCGCCTGAATACCCATCTAAGGAGCAGAAGTTAACATATTGCCCAGTCGGCGTTCCTTGCTCGTCGACGCAGGCAATGTATTCCTATGTCTCCGGCCAATGGGCAGGGGAGTCTTGTTTTTTATTCACTGGGCAGGGCGTCAATATATTTTGTTCGCTAGGTAGGGCGTCACTGACCCCCTTGCAGAATGGGTAGGAGGGTGATTTCGCCCTGAAGTGTTTTACCCCCATTCTGGCCAAGGCTTTGTCTCTGTGTCACCAAGTCTCCCCTTTCCATTTTGAACTAAACTTTGTTGCCAAAATACCCTAGAAGTATGAATTTAACCATCCCAAAGCCCTAATTCATGGAAAGGTATTCTCATCATGCCCCAATGCTAAGGCAATGTAAAGACCGTTGACAAATGGGGTGCTCTTCTGGTTGTGAGGGAAAGTTTGTGCATCTATAAAAAAAGATGAACATGGATTGAATCCTCAAAACGGGATCAAGAAAATGGTAGGGTCACCAAGATGGGGGCCTATTGATGCTCATGTTGCAAATGACTCAGTCGGGGTTCGAAAGCTCCAACTAAATGGTGAAATTATGTCAAAGGACAGAATATGAAGAGTTTTTGTTTTTCTCTAGGCCTTCAACTTTAAACATACACGACGGAGAAAAAGGATGCGACAAAAAGTTTGTGTCAAAACCGTTCCGATGACCACTAAGATGAAGCATGGCACAAAGCATGCATTTAAAGGTTAGTCCAATTACAACGTTGCGATGTTTTACCATGAGGAAGACTGGCTGAACTTCCTTTGGGCCTATCACCTTCTACAAATGTCCCAACAATCAACCATTGCTATTGCTTGGATGGAGCTCGAGCAAATGCTGACAAGGAATTTGTAGTAGTGGT
>SZWC01029825.1:4727-17151 GCA_023375785.1 Penium margaritaceum | reverse complement strand
GGGGGGGGGGGGGGGGCATCCCCTCTCCTTCCAAGTGGCGTCGTCGGCGCCATGGCCGAGGGAAAGAGGGGGGGGAGCTCGTCCCTCTCCTCCCCACTCGGGGAAATGGGCGAAGGGAAGAGGGGGGCTCGCCCCTCTCCTCCCCCTCAACGCACTCGGCGCCAAGGCGAAGGGAAGAGGGAGAGGCTCGCCCCTCTCCTCCCCCTCGGCGCCGTCGGCGCCATGGACCAGGGGAAGAGGGGGCTTGCCCCTCTCCTTCCCCTTGGCGCATTCGACGCCACAAATGAGGAGCAGAGGGGGCCTCGTCCCTCTCTTTCCCCTTGGCGCCATCGGCGCCATGGAAGAAGGAGAGAGAGGGGGCGGGGGTCACGCTTCACCTTCCCTTTCTATCCCATGAGGGGAGTCTCCCCTCGTCGAGCTCGTCGAGCTAAGCACAGGTCGATGAGCTCGAGCTGCTCTATGCTCGCCGGAGAGCATTCGGCTCGCCGAGACGCAACCCTCCCTCGCTCCACCGATCGGGCGGCGTTTGGTGTTTCCGGGCCATCGGCCGTTCTTTTTTTCTTGGTGCTCCAGACCGGAGAGTTCTAAGCTGGACCGGAGCTTAAAGTGAATCGCACGAGCTGCTTTGACGACGGGCGGCATTCGGGCGTGTAGACTGAAAAACCCGGATCGATGGACGTCGTTGCTTGATAGCGTCATCCAACGGAACCGCTGAACTGCTTTCACAGATGTTTGCAAAAGCTGACTCTGATGCCAATGTAACAACACTAGTCTGTTATGCAACTAACTTTTGAGCCCAAAAAGTATGCCCCTAGAAAGTGTAGTCCAAGAAGGAGGGGCGTATGGTTGCCTCAGCCATTTTGGCTGAGATGAACCACGCCACAACGGATATAGTCGTCAGAGGGTATTGACACAAAATAATAATCCTACCCTAATCGTTCCACATGGCATTGCCACGCTGGAACAAGACCCTAGCGCCAAGCTGAGAGTGGAGGAGTGAGGCGATGGATTTTTCATCGCGGCACTCCTTTCACTTAGAATCCGGCCACGGATATTTTCTTGGCTAGAGTCGAACGAGACTCTAGCCTGTTACATTTTTTTGGGCTTTGGCTCCTCAAAACTTGAGCCTAGAGTACCCAAAACATCCGATAATTGCTTAACGACCATTTTAACCCTAAAAATAGTTTGTACGCTATAACATCAAAACACTTTGCAATAGTTCTTTTGACCATTACGGAAATTGGTCAAAGCTGTCAGAAGCTTTGAAAGTGGAGATATCTAGGGGGAGAATTTTTCAATTTTTGCCACAATCAATTAGTGTTGAGAAAATGCTTCAAAATCTTCCTAACTTCGTTCTTGCTGACATGGCTGCAATGATGTGAGCTGTTTCCGTCCGTTTGTACAGCTTACTGTGACCACTCGGCCGTGTCCATGCTCGTGCAGATCCCTAATGCGGACCCAGCTGGCGCCGGAGCACTGATGGTTGGTGGATTCACCCGCCAGCAGCCACCAGGCGGCTGCCATGACGTCCCGGGTGCTTGTTGGGGTACTCTGTAGTTTTTCTACAGACACTAGAGTTTTCTCGATGGATAGGCTCTTGAGGCCGATTTGCATGTTTTGCATTGTCCTTCCAAAGATTGATGCCGGACTTTTGCGTTTGACCAGTCGTAGCGTCCGGCTCAAGATTCTGCACGTCTAGGTTTAGACGGCGCAACATTCTGACATGTGTGCGCAGAGTTACGACCAAAACAGTGGTTTTGGGCCGGTTTTAGGACAGCTCTTGGACCACCGCGTGCGACACCCGTTGTGCGCCACGGCAGGTTTTTATGCCATGGACCTGTCATTTGTTATCTCTCCGTGCAAATGCTTATGAAGCATTCAGACACCTTGCCTTGTGTCCCCTAGCCAAACCCTTGCTGTTACGTGCACGACTTGTTACTGTCGTCACCGTCTGATTAGGCACTGACGCCTGGTCAACGGGAGTGTGGCTAGGAAGCTTCTATGCATCTTCTTATGGTATCAGAGCAACAAGCCAGAGCTTGTTGTGCTGCACAGCAGAGATGCAGCAATCGCAGTAGCAGTGAGCAGCAGCAGCGGCAACATCACACTGAAGCAGCGACAGGTCCTGGGAGGACCCACCAACCTGTGCCATTGCAAGGCGTAGGCCGCAACACTTGCGTAACGGAGGATTCGTGCAGGAAGGGTGCAGCAGTGTAGCAGCACGCCAGCACAGCAGTGCCATAGCAGCTGTCCAGCAACGCAGCAACAGTGCTGGTAGTTTTGACCACAGCAGCAACAGCAGCAACATTGGCGACGGCATCAGAAACATCAGCAACAGTAGCTGCCAAAGTGGCTTGAGGCCATTGCCGTCAAGCTCGACGGCAGCAGCAGCAGCAACAACAACAGCAGCGTGCGCCACCGCTGCTCCTGTCCGTGCAACTTCCTAGAAGCTGCACGGACGTGGAGGAGCCGCAGACGAAAATCGCGTCAGCCACCACCTCCCCGTCGGCACGAGCTTGTCCAGGCTTCAAACGAACGCCGTTTTCAGCGTTTGAGGGTGCGTTGGAAAGCTCTTCTCTCAAGCTCTCCAGATCTACTATTCACGCTCAGTTTCGTGCTCTGTCGCCACCAGCAAAGACTGAAGTGGAATGCAGATTTGTTTTCTACTAAAATTCAGAACAGGGAAAAGTGACGTTTTGCCACTTTTTCCAACTTTTTGCGATCGAAAACTTCACCACCATGTTCAGCACATTCAGGAGCCTATGTGGTCCAAATTTCGCTTGATTTGGACAACCTTGATTTTTTAGTGCTGAATTTTTTAAATTTCAGCACTTAGCCAAATTTTTGGCCGGACAGTCAAAATTGCCAGCATCTTAAATCCTCGAGAAACGTTGTCAGTTTCTTGTTTGGAGCATTTTTTACGCTCGGCCCCATACTGAGCACCGCGATGGCGCTGGTCCGTGACAAGGACAAAGGACCCGCTGATCCCTCTTCCTCCTCTTTGGGCGTTGTGAGCCCGCGGTCGCAGTCCCGCATGATCGATGAGCTTCGTCGGTCGCAGGACGAGATTTGCCAGCAGCAGCAGAGGCAGTCCGACGCATTGCAGGAGATCACGGAGTTATTGCGGGGTCGTTCGATGGCTTCACAGCAGCCACCTAGAGAGTCTACTCGAGCTGCACCATCCGCTCAGTAGTCTACACCCTACACAGTGCGGCGGTCTCAGCATCGATCATCACAGGTGGACACCTGGGACGAGGAGGAGATTGAGGATGACTCACGCGAGCACGAGATTTGTGTGCTTGAGGAGCGCATCCGTGAGTTACGTCTGGGATCACAGCCTCCCACTCCACCACCTTCTTGCCGTCAGGATCAGACCCGTCGTTCAGCAGCGTTTACCTTTGGTGGTGTTTCCCTCACTGGAGGGCTCCCCATACACCGCCCACCATCTCCAGAGCCTGAGGTCGCCCTCCCCACGGAGCGGCAACCGAAGGACTTTGAGACACCTCCACCCCGTTACGATAGTGACGAGGGCTTCGATTGCTGGGAGACCCTGTTTCAGGTGTGGGCCAATTCTGAGGGTGTCTGGCCGTACTACCACAGCCAGTACTAGACCCGTGACGCTCACGAGGCCCAGACAGTAGCGAGAGCGATGCGGGGTCTCCTCTACGCCATGCCACGGGAGACTGTGATCGACTTCCGTCCTTTCCTCGGTCAGACCGGGACCGGGATTGGAGCGGATCCGCGTCAGGGCTGGTAGCTGGCCCTGACACTTCTCGCTGCGGAGACCCATGCCACGAGGGCGGCCTGACTACGTGAGTTTCACTCCCTCCGCCAGGGCCCCACAGAGCTTGCAGTTGACTACTGGAGGCGCACGATGCGCCTTTATACGCGCCTTGGGACCGGTGGCGGGACGCAGTTGTGGGCGCTCGACACCATCATGATGGGAGCGCATTTGGACCACGTGAAGCTCTTTACGGGCTTCGATCGTGTGGCTCTCTCTGAGCTGTCAGAGTCACTGCAGCTGCTTCCTTGGGCCCATTGGTACTTCATCCAGGCCACATCGGCTCATGAAGCTGCCGTCGCTCATCAGCAGAGTCCATTGGTTGCAGCAGTAACTGCGACGCCTCCTACGCCTCTGTCCCTGCTCACCAGTCCCACCTCGACCGCCTCCTCCTCCTCTACTCCGAGCGGCCACACTCACGGCGTTGCAGTGACCGCACAGGGAAATAAGGGAAAGAAGCAACGCGGAAAGGGACGGTAGTAGCAGCAGCAGCAGCAGCCGGCGAGTAGTGGCACTGGACGTTCTGTCCACTGCTACAACGGTGGAGGCGCTCACCGCTACACAAAGTGTGAGCAGCCACTTGACTGGACTCGGATCATGCGCGGCCTCCAGAGGACGCATGCACAGCAGGCTTCCTCGAGCGACACATGGACTGGGCGCGCCGCGACCACGAGTGCTGCAAACACACTCGTTTCATCAGGCGGCAGCAGTGAGGTGGACCCTCGTGATCGCACGATCGCAGAGCTTCGTCAGCTGCTGGTGCTTCGTACTCAGGGAGGTGCGAGTGTGTTGTCACAGCCGAGTGGTCCCAACACAGCTTGTCTTACTACATCTGCTGCTCGTGATGATGCTTGTGGTGGAGTTATGGTGGCTTGCGATGAGGATGGACCTGACAGTATCGACTGGCTTGCCAAGTCCCAGATCCGTGTTGTCCGTCGTTGTTTCGAGTCCTCTGCTGAGCACCCCGCATAGGCAGAGTGTTCTGTGTCACGTTGCTCAGTGTCGACGACTGGTCGTGAGCCGAGTGGCACCTCGATTATTGACTGTGGGGCCACTCATCACATGACCTATCGTCGGAGTGACTTCGTTGTGCTAGGTCCCGTTGCGTCTGTTCGGTCTGTTCGCACGGGGTCTGGTCAGTTGTTGCCTGTACAGGGAGTTGGGGTTGTGCGGTTCGATGGTCCGTCTGGCCCCTTGTACATTTCTGATGTGCTCTTTGTCCCTGCTCTTGAGCTCAGCTTGCTCTCTGTTCGTGCATGCACCAAAATGGGCCTCACTATTGAGCACTCTGCTGACTCTGTCACAGTGACTGCTCCTGACATAGGTGCCGTTGTGCTTCGTGCCTCTATTGTTGATGACTTGTATCGTGTGTCTCATTGCCTTCCCTCTGCTTCTCCTTCCCCTCCCCCTTCTACGCGACTGTTTGTCACTAGTGTTCTCTCCCCGCAACACCAGCGCTTGTTACACCGTCGCCTCTGCCATGTGAGCTCAGACACTGTGTCCAAGCTCATTCGTACTCAGCCAACCCTTGGTCTTGACGTAGCTTCTTTTGAGAAGCCGCCCAAGACCTACTGTATTTTTTGTACCCAGGGTAAGATGCATCGCTGCTCTTACCCTGACTCCTCCTCCCGGGCACTGCGCCCACTTGAGTTGGTTCACTCGGACCTTCTCGGCCCTCTCCCAGTCGAGTCCCTCTCTGATCGGGGTCGATACGTTCTCACCCTGACTGATGACTTCACGCGGATGCGGTGGGTCTACAGCCTGCGCCACAACAGCAATGCCGCATTTGCAATCCGCTTATGGCTTGTGATGGCTGAGCGTCAGTCTCGTCACACTCTGCACACATTCTGTTCAGATTGTGGTGGCGAGTTCTTGGGCAAGATGGATGCCTACTTTGTCGAGCACGGTATCTTTCACCAGCTCTCCGCCCCTGCTACACCACAGCAGAACGGTGTATCTGAGCATTGGAACAGCACCATGGAGGATGTGGTTCGCGCTGTGCGGTCTGAGTGCGGTCTACCGGAGTCCTTTGCCTTTGAGGGCTTCTCCTACATGTCGTGGGTCTGGAACCGCTTGCCGCATGGTTTGCTTCCAGACCATGTCACGCCGTATGAGCCGTGGTTCGGCCATCGCGCTGATCTCCGTCTCGCTCGCGTTTGGGGGTCTCTCGCTTGTGTCTCGTACACCGAGGACCAGCAGGGTTGTGAGGTCTCACATCGGGGACGCATGTGTGCCTTCCTTGGCATCTTCCCCCGGTCAAAGGCCTTGCGGTTTTGGGACCCTACTCGCCATCGCATTTTCGAGTCTCAAAATGCTCTCTTCTCTGAGACTCTCACCTACCGCAACTTGTCCAGCATTCTGTTGCTGGCCGCGGACCACGTTCCTACTTGTGTGGCTTCCCGACGGATGGGGGAGACTAGTCCTGCAGATGGGTCCGGCCGGGCTTCCTCACCTGCTGACCGGTCTCCGGCTGCTGACGATCGGGCAATTGTGGCTGTGGGTCCAGTTGCCTCATCCGTACCGTCCGACACACGCGATCCTGTGCCACTTCCTTGTTCCACACCGGATCCCGTGCGGGCTCCAGTTCCCTCTGACACACCTGATCCCGTACGAGCGTCAGTTCCCTCTGGCACACCTGACCCTGTGTCGGTGTTAGACCCTTCTGGCACACCCGATCCCGTACTGGTGCCAGTGCCAGTCCCCTCTGGTACTCTTGACCCCTTACCAGTGTTCGTCCCCTCCGTCACACCCACTCCCGTGCATCCACCCATGCCTCCTACGACTCTGGCATAGCAGCCTTCCCCGCAGCCTGAGGCGAGCGCTACGTCAAGGTACTCCCGCGAGCCTGGCGGTCGCCTGCGACCATTCCCCTCTAGAGCTCAGCGGGCTGCTGACCCTGTGCCCAGACGACCGACTCGTAGTATTCAGAGTGGCGAGCCCGACACGAAGGCCCTTGGCCTGAGTGTCCAGGAAGACTACAATGAGATTCATCCACCATGTCATGTCGGCCACAAGTTGGTCTCTCGAGAGTTCTTGGCCGCTTGCGACGCTGCAGCCAACCTTGTCACGGTCAGACCGAGTCCGGAGGCGTGTGTCTTAGCCACCCGGAGCGCTCCGTCGACGATGCCTGATCCAGGCACGTTGAAGGAGGCACTCTCTACCCACGATGCAGACCTGTGGCGTACTGCTTGTGAGGATGAGCTGAGAGCCATCCGTGAGCACGGTGTCTATGAGCTTGTCCCTCCTGCCTCGGCGGAGGGTTGTACAGGCCAAGTGGGTCTTTCTCAAGATGGTGAAGCCTGTGGCACACTAGATCGCTACAAGGCTCGCTTGACGGCCAAGGGGTTCTCGCAGGTTGAGGGAGTGGATTTCACTGACACCTTTGCACCGGTTGGTCGCATGACCACGGCTTGCGATGTGTTCGGGGTTGTTGCTCACCACGACTAGGAGCTGCACTAGATGGACATGAACAACGCGTTCCTCCATGGCACCTTAGAGGAGGAGATATACATGGTCATGCAGCTGTGTTTCTCGGGATGGAGATCGTGCGTGATCGCCAGCGACGGACACTCTTATCATCCTAGGCACGTTACGCCCATGTTGTGGGGGAGCGGTTTGCTAACCTCTTGGCTGCAGTTCCTACAGCCTCCACCCTTATCACACCTGACGGGCAGGATGCTCTGAAGGTGGATGATCCCGCAGACCTGGGGGAGACAGTGGACGTGACCCTGTACTTGCGCTTGATCGGCTCCTTGATGTACTTGGCCACTACCACACGACCCGACATTACCTTTGCCGTCAACCCCCTTGCACAATTTTCACAGTGTCCTCGGGCGAGAGCCCTTCATGCTGCTATGCGAGTGGTGCGGTACATGGTGTCCACAACGTACCTCGGACTTTACTTTCCACGGTAGTGTTCGGTAGTAGTCGATGGCTACACTGACAGCGACTTGGCGTGGAGTCCTGATGGGTGCAGCCCGACAGGCTACGTATTCCTGCTGGGTGACACCGTTGTGTCGTGGCACAGTGGCAAGCAGGGTTGTATCGCACGTAGCTCATCAGAGGCTGAGTATGTTGCTCTGGGGACTGGGGCTGCTGAGGCGGTGTGGCTGCAGCGTCTGTTTCGTGAGTTGCGTCAGTCTGTGCCCTGCATTGTTCTGCGTTGTGACAATCAGAGTGCTCTTGCCATCGCAGACAACTCTGGTGTGTTTCATGCACACACGAAGCACATTGCTGTTGAGCATCACTTTATGCGTGATCTTGTGGAGCGACAGGTGATCTCTGTCATCTGGGTCGGCACGGACATGCAGCGGGCCAACTTGTTGACCAAGGCGCTTGTGCGTGGAAAGTTCATGGTGGCCATTCGTTCTGTCGGGCTACGCCCCTTGCCTGAGAGTGGCTGAGAGTGGGGTGTGTGAGCATGGACTGTTGTACATCTAGTTGTGCACATGTGTCAGTTCTGCACGCGTATGGACATGCGTACCATCGGGTCATGGGAGAGTGTTGTGATGTGAGCNAACCAGAGTGCTCTTGCCATCGCAGACAACTCTGGTGTGTTTCATGCACGCACGAAGCACATTGCTGTTGAGCATCACTTTGTGCGTGATCTTGTGGAGCGACAGGTGATCTCTGTCATCTGGGTCGGCACGGACATGCAGCGGGCTGACTTCTTGACCAAGGCGCTTGCGCGTGGAAAGTTCATGGTGGCCATTCGTTCTGTCGGGCTACGCCCCTTGCCTGAGAGTGGCTGAGAGTGGGGTGTGTGAGCATGGACTGTTGTACATCTAGTTGTGCACATGTGTCAGTTCTGCACGCGTATGGACATGCGTACCATCGGGTCATGGGAGAGTGTTGTGATGTGAGCTGTTTGCGTCCGTTTGTACAGCTTGCTGTGACCACTCGGCCGTGTCCATGCTCGTGCAGATCCCTGATGCGGACCCAGCTGGCGCCGGAGCACTGATGGTTGGTGGATTCACCCCGCAGCAACCACCATGCGGCTGCCATGACGTCCCGGGTGCTTGCTGGGGTACTCTGCAGTTTTTCTACAGACGCTAGAGTTTTCTCGGTGGACAGGCTCTTGAGGCCGATTTGCATGTTTTGCATTGTCCTTCCGCGGATTGATGCCGGACTTGTGCGTGTGACCAGCCGTAGCGTCCGACTCGAGATTTTGCACGTCTAGGTTTAGACGGCGCAACATTTTGACATGTGTGCACATTGTTACGGCCAGAACAGTGGTTTTGGGTCGGTTTTAGGAGAGCTCTTGGACCGTCGCGTGCGACACCCGCTGTGCGCCGCGGGAGGTATTTATGCCATGGACCTGTCATTTGTTATCTCTCTCTGCAAATGCTTATGAAGCATTCAGACACTTTGCCTTGTGTCCCCTAGCCAAACCCTTGCTGTTACGTGCACGACTTGTGACTGTCGTCACCGTCTGATTAGGGACTGACGCCCGGTCAACGGGAGTGTGGCTAGGAAGCTTCTATGCATGTTCTTACGTATGACAACTAGCTAACGCACTAACATGCAAGGGATGTGTGAAAACAACAAGAATGTGGCTAGGAGAGATGCATAGAATCTCATTAGCTTCAACAAATTTACAATGCAGAGAGTAGAAACCTGGCAAGCAAACAACATAAGTACATATCGCTGCGCACGGTGGTGCTTCACTCGACAATGCTTGTTTGACTTCACACTGGTGCAAAACCATCGTTCTAGCTATAAAAAATGGTCACACGCACAATTCAGACATTGATTGGTGGACAAAAAATGCTAAAACACGGAAATCGGGCCTACGACCAGTCCACCGAGAAAACCTAGAGGTTACAAGAAGACTATTGAAGTTTGTCGTAAGCATGTGGGATATCATGGAAACTATCTTGTTGTTCTTGGTGGGTGAAGAAGCACATTACGTCGTTGTGCCGCATGCTAGGTCTGCATTAGGGATCTTCTTAAGCATGTCATTAATGAGTGGTCACAATACGCCAACAAAAGAGATGGGGATGGCTCACATCACAACACCATGACTTGATGGTAGGCATGTTGATACATGTGTCGAAATGACACTAGTGTGCAACAAGATGCTCAATAGTCCATATGCATAAGCTGGTCAAAACGAATGACCACCATGAAATCAAAAGTCTACCGAAGTAAAGGTCGTGGAATGTGAATGTTAGGGATTCTTTGGTCATTCTCGACCACTGGGTGCGGGGATTATCTTTGTGGAAGCCACCCCTTTCTGCTTTTGAGTAATCTGATGATATAACGAAGAAGTTGCCCCCATTTTGGCCAGAAAATCTTTAACATGCCCCAATGTTTTCATTTAGAGTTGGATTGCACCCATTTTGAACTTATTACCAGGTCTCTCCAGTAATTTTTATTCTTACCAGGTTACCTATTTCAATGGGGGCTAAACTTTATAAATTCATCGCCACTGGGCATTCTTGATTGAAGTTGCCCAAAATGTGATGAGGGGTCGACCTTGAAACAATCATCAGATGTGGTGCAACCTGAAATGGGGGCAACTTAGAAGTCCGCCCTTGATGATATCCCTTGTACATTTCATCTGCAGATGACGCTCGCTGCATTCCGACGCCGATGCATGCATCCACATGCCCTCATGGGATGAGCCACCGCATCGTTCGCTATCACGGCCCATAATGTGCACGTCATCATCCGTTGATGACGATGATGTTTCATCCGCATGTCCCAGTGCTTCTTGGCAATGACACTGTTATGAGCTCAAAATTGCAGAACCACATCGTTTGGGCATCCTTTGGGCTTCGGCTCCATAGCTCGATCCTTGCTGATGCGTCCTGGCGGCAATCCGATCGACAGTGTCGACATTACTGACCGTCCCTCGGCGAGGCCATCCCTCGGCGAGGCCATCCCTCGGCGAGGCCATCCCTCGGCGAGGCCATCCCTCGGCGAGGCCATCCCTCGGCGAGGCCATCCCTCGGCGAGGCCATCCCTCGGCGAGGCTTCAGACCGCCGCCGCTCCTTGTCGCCGACGGCCAACGGTCCTTCGCTAATGCTTCGAATCTGGTGCTGCTAGCTCCTCCGTCCTCACCTCCTGCCTTTTCAACAGAAAAACTTGGCTTATCTTTGCGGTCCATGGCGTCAGACTAAGACTCGCATTCAAGTCGGCGGCGGTGGGGAACCTGGATTTACAAGCGCATGACCATCTGGGGGTCGTCGGGCTGAGGCGACGGATGTGACGGGCAGCCACCACATGCGGAGTTGGCGAACGCCTCCTGCCCGTCGATTTCTCTCCGCCGCCACATCTGGAGTTGCTCCCCAGACCGCAACCAAGGCCGACGTATCCAGGGTGGAAACTCCAGCTGGACTCCACTGAAATCGTCGGACGGAAAGAAAGGTTTCCAAACCTTCAGTCTTCTGAGCGGCGCTCCCCTCGCCTCCCTCTTCCGGCACATATTCTCACCACATTCGGCCACAGTTGGTCCTCAGGATGCTGCTGCCGCTGCGGCCCGAAGGTTTCCTGCCTCAGACGCTATCCCTCGGGACCTCCACGCAACGGTGGGAGCTCTGTGGGGGTTTGCGGCGATGGAATGAGGTGAGCCGGATGATATGGTACGGCGGCTGCTTGCGTGGTTGCAGATTGTTTCCTTCTGTCCCGCAGCGTGCAAGACCGGCCTCCCAATGCCATCCCCAGCGCATGGCACACGGGGTGGATGATACAGGGTTCAGGGTCCAGTTCATTTCTACGGTGAGGTGCACAGTTGGGCCTGCCATCCAGCCAGGCCTGCAATACGATGCGGCCGCGTTGGCACTTCGATGCNCATCCTGCTCCTCACCTATCCATCCTGCTCCTCACCTATACATCCTGCTCCTCACCTATCCATCCTGCTCCTCACCTATCCATCCTGCTCCTCACCTATCCATCCTGCTCCTCACCTATCCATCCTGCTCCTCACCTATCCATCCTGCTCCTCACCTATCCATCCTGCTCCTCACCTCTGCATCCTGCTCCTTGCTTCCAAGCGCTTTGCGTGCCCATCAGCTTCTTGTGTGAGCAGCATATCTCCCCATGGCGCTTCATACGACGCCGTCTGTGCATTGTGCTGGCCGGGGCACTGGTGGTGCTGCTCTCGACAGGTCGGGTGAATGACGTGCCAACTCGTTGCTGCAAAGAGCGAATCTTTGCATTTGAAGACGATGCCTGGTACACTGTGTAGCCACAGGTCATTGCCCATGACCTCCTCCATCCCGTGCTTGCCGTCATCCCCACCTGATCCATCCCTCATTTTCTGCTTGCTTGCAGGCCACAAGAAATGGCAGTCACGCGCACTTAGTCAGAACGACACACACCCATCATCCAAGGGAAGCCAATCGCCCGCATGTCACCGTGTCAGCCTCGGCCACAGGCCCCAGCTCGTCCATGCCGTCCACCCTCGCGCCTGCGGGGCCTGCGCTGGTGCCGCACTCGGAGGTTTCTCTCAAGAGTGTTCTGCGACGCGGAGGCAGGGTGCTGTCCAGCAATGCCTCATACGCCGTGGGATCGTCGTCCCCACCGTCATCGTCGTCAATGGCAGGGGATGACTCGTTTCTGGTGCTGTTCAGAAGAATGATGGCCAAGGTTAGGACCGTAATGTCTCCCCCCCCCCCCCCCCCCCCCCCCCCCCCCCC
>SZWC01029822.1:0-11897 GCA_023375785.1 Penium margaritaceum | reverse complement strand
GGGGGGGGGGGGGGGGGGGGGGGCTAGCACTTGGAGGGATCTCCCATTGTTGCTCATTCTTCATTCCTAATCAGTCACTTTCAGTTTCTGAGCTGTTTTCTGGCGCTAACACTGGCGTGCGCGTTTCTGAGTAACAAACCCAGAACTTCCAGACTTAGACTCTAGAGCAGCAGACTGAGGGGGCAGCAGGCTTAAGCAACAATGTGGAAGCCCGCACGCTACATCAACAACGATGCTGCCCCAACCTGCTGCCTAGCTTTTGCATTTTGGTATCCGAGCCAGAGCATAGCAGCAGCAGCAGAAGATTGGCTTACAGGTGCCAGACAACTCCGGCGAAGGTAGCAGCAGCAGTAGCAGCAGCAGCAACGGCAACAGCAGCAGTAGTAGTAGCAACAGCAGTAGCAGCAGCGGCAAGTAGCGGCAGCGGCAGCAACAGCAGCAGCAGCGGCATAAACAACAGCAGCCGTTATAGTCGCGCAGCAGCGGCCTCAACAACGGCCACTGCTGACGTTAGCATCCCGTTGCTGATGTCATTGTTGATGTCACTACTAACGTCATCAACACAAAAAAAAGAGAGGGAAGAAGAAACTCTACAGCAGCAGCACTGTAGATAACGCAGCGGCAGCTGCTGACGTCAGCCGTACTAGGCTGACGTCATTGCTGACATCAGCAGCACACAAAAAAATAACAAAAAAACCAACAAGGTCAAGAGTTGGAAACAGATACATCGCGAGAGGGGACATGAGCAAGGTAAGTAAGGAATGATAAAGCGAGAGCCACCCACGTGCACAAAGACCTCGCCGTCACTCGCAGAAGTCGAGCACAACCTCTTGGATATAATCAGAGGGTGGCTTCTGACTACTCGCAGGATAAAACGTGGCATAGTGGTCCCAGAAAGGATCAGTTGTCGATACCTAAAGGTGCAACTTTCACACACTCTGACGACATGCATATGTTGTGATTTGTGATGTTCCTATAGACCTATACAGTTTACTATGACCACTCAGCCGTGTCCATGTCCGTACAGATCCCTGATGCGGACCCAGGTGGTACCGGTGAGTCGTCTGGTGGTGGACTAACAGCTTGGAGCTGACCGACGACCGTCTCAGAGCACTGGACGCTGCTAGGGACCTCTTGCGGTTTTTCTGCAGCACGTAGGAGTTTATTGGTGGACTGGCCGTGGGCCCGATTTGCATGTTTTTGCATTGTGTGTCCACCGTTTGATGTCGGATACATGCATGTGACCAGTTGTAGCGTCCGGCTCGTGATTCTGCTCGTCTAAGTTCACATGGCGTAGCGTTCTGACATGTCTACGCTGAGTTACGGCCAAAACAGTGGTTTTTGGCCAATTTTAGGATAGACCTTGTGCTGCCGTGTGCGACACCCGCTGTGCGCCGCGACAGGTAGTTATGCCATGGACATGTCATTTGTCATCCCTCTCTGCAAATGCTATTGAAGCATTATGCCCTCTAGGCTCCATGAAATGCAACAAGGCTCGCAGATGTAGATTTTTTCCGAATTATGAGTTGAAAAGAAAACGGTGACGTTTTTGACTTTTCGCAAGGTTTGTTTGCACACAACTACCACCATTGCATTCAGCATTCTTTGATGCATAATTGCTCCAAATTTTGCCTCATTTGGACAACCTTCATGCTGGCATCATCATTGTGAGTGATGACGTCAGCACCAACACTAAGGCGATTTTTGGCTGACACATCAGTTTTTGCTACTGTTGCAAATCCTCGAGAAACGCTAACAGTTTGTCAATCTGATCATTTATACGTCCCGGTCCATACTGAGCGTTGACATGGCTCCAACAGGTGACAAGGGCAAAGGACCACCAGATCCCTCTTCCTCCTTCTTAGGGGTCATGAGCCCACGGTCGCAGGCCATTGCGGATCTGCGTAGTCAGCAGGATGAGACTCTTCGTCACCCGCAGCAGCAGACTGATGACATTCGTGCGCTCAGTGATCTTATTCGTGGTCAGTCCACGGCCCCATAGCAGACATCCAGGGAAGTCGGTGGTGAGAAGATTCCAGTAAGCTTCCTAGCACGCTTGCCACTGGCTGGACGTCACCAAGTCATCTCGCGGCATCAACTAAAGGTCGCACGCGAAACGGCAAGGGTTTGACTAGACGACACGAACACAGTGTCAAATTTTCTTTCCATAAATAAATACATGCAGAGAGAGATAAAAAATGACATTTCCACAGCATAAATACCTTCCGCGGCGCACGACGGGTGTTGCATGCGGTAGTGCAAGGTCTGTCCTAAAACCGGCCCAAAAACATTGTTTGGGCCGTAACTCTGCGTAGACAAATCAGATTTTTGTGCCGTATGAACCTAGAGATGCATAACCTTGAGCCGGACGCTACGACTGGTCACACGCATAAGTCCATCATCGATCGGTGGACAAACAATGCAAAAAATGCAAATCGGGCTCAAGAGCCAATCTACCGAGAAAACTCTAGCATCTGTAGAAAAACCGCAAAGCTCGCGGACAAGCACCCAGGACGTCGTGGCAGCTCTCTGGCAGCTGCTGGTGGGTGGAGCCACCACTCGTTGGTGCTCCGAGCCAGCTGCGTCTGCATCAAGGATAGGCTGTAGAAAAACTGGAGGAGGTCCGAGACAACATCCACGACGCTGGGGCAGTCGTCGTTAAGCTCCGAGTGGGTGGTCCACTACCGGCCGATGCGCCAGTGCCTCCGGGGTCCGCATTGGGGACCATGTCGTTGCGCTCTCATGTACCGCTGCTCTCTTGGCCGTCGCTCGTCACGGGTGGAAGCCATACACACCAACAGTCCCCCTGGCTGACACAACTGTCAACATAACGATGTCTGAGCAAAGGCAAGAAAGGATGGCTCAGGCAACCAATCATAGCGAGTACTGATCAAGCAAACCACAGCACAGGGTCTCCTCGTGACAATGGTGCATCCCACAAAGTGCCTGGGTCTCGACCATGCAAGAAGTCTATCACACACCTACGTGCCAAACATCATTCAAGAGAGACAGAGAAACAAGGTCTCCTCGTGACCCCGGAAAATGTCTCCGGGTATCCGGATCGCGACCGCATCATGAATGGATCATACATAACACATGTAGGCAATGGGTCTCCACGTCACACCAGTAGAACTCACCAGGTGTGCGGGTCTCGACGAGCATAACCTCGACCCTAGCATCGTGCCGCACCCCAAGTAACCTCGCTGTCATCAAAAGAGTGTCAGGCCAAAGCCCACACACCAACACCCCCCTTGGCTGTAGAGACTGACAGCACGAGCAAAGCTGATGGCTGCTCCCAACACAATCCCTGAGGAGGGAGCACGACTCCCCCATGGCCACATACCCCTACACTGCAATAGCAAGGGTGACGACGATGCTGGTGAGATGTACTCGCAGAGCCTCATGCCGGAGCGCCGTTGTTGCTCGTGTCGTCATCGCTATAATCATCACTGCTGTCGTCATCTCCTGATGTGACTGGTGCAACGTTGAGGGCCTCCTCCAAGACAATCGCCTGATGTATGGCCTCCAACTGATAAGCTGCATATCGTCTCATAGCCTACACAGCATCGAGGCGCGTGTGGAGCACGACGAGCTCTGACGCGGCAGTCCACCGGCTGGCTAAATCTGCGGCATGTAGGCGGTCAGTCACCGAACGAACCTGACGGTGGACCCCGATCGTGTGAATTTCGGCACAAGCCAGAGCCTCCTATAGCCTTGCGATCTCACCCTGTGGAGCTGCGCCTGCTCGTCGCACAAGTCGACGTCCTCTATGTCAGTCGTCGGTTCAAGTGCCACCAGGCCACGAGGTGCTGGTAGAGCATGAGCGCAAGACAATGAGTCACCACGTACGTCGTTTGGGGCTGTAGGAACAGCTACTGCGAAGGCACCTGCTGCTCGTGACACACCTGTCGCTGAGCCGTCAACTGCTGGCCGGACTTCGCCATGTGTAGGTACACTTGCATCCGCGGCGACGTCGCAGTCATCGAAGGTGCGGTCAGTGCTATGGTGCTCCTCACGACCCCTGATGCGCAGCCCATCATCCACTTGCTGCTCAAGATCTGCCTGTCCCAGACTTGCATGCTGTAGAGACCAGGCAGCTACCTCAAGACGCCTGTGTACATCCTCCACACACTTCATGACAGCCTGTCGTGCTGGAAAAATTGCGATGTAACAGCAGCTGCTGGCCTCCTGAAGCTCGGCCACGAGACTCTGCACGTGCGCCTGCACTCCAGCCACGGCTGCCTCCAAAGCATCCATTGCGGAGCTCAGGCGCTCGGCACAGGCGCTCGTCATCACTGTGTTGTCGGCTGGAACTGCCATGGTGTCAACAACGCTGGTCAAAGAAGCCTTGAGCCAGAGATCTGCAGCTCGCTCTGCGTCCTCAACCGTGGCTGCAGCAAGCTCATCAGGTGCCGCCGACGTATTACACACACGGACATCTACCACCGTATAGGGGTCATCCTGTGCTCGTGCTATAGCTGCTACAAATACGGCAGCACACTAGGCCTCTATGTCTGTCACCGACTCCGTGTCTGACCAATCCCTCATGTACGACTCGTCGTCCTCACAAGGGGCGTCTATCCTCTCTTGGCAGTCAGCCACATGCTCTTGCCGTCGACCACTATCCCGTGCATCAATCTTGTGCTGCCCTGTGGTCGTCGGTGAGCACTCCACTCCTCCACCGGCTGACGGACTGGGAAAAACCAGGAGGGAGTGGCGCACCAACCCCGCGACCGAGGACGAGGGAGACGGCTCTACTGCAACTCCTGCCATCGCCATAGTAGCTGCCCGGCCATTGTCAGGGCATCAACGGCCTCTACCGCCTCTCCTACTCCCTCCGCCACATCGGCTGCAATATCCAACTCAATCTCTGAAGCTGACTCAGTGTCAGACCACTCCTCCTCAGACAAACAGTCCTCCACCATAGCGAGATGATGCACCAATTATTTGTGTCGTAAGCCTCCGTCAGGTGCCTCAGTCCTCGGCTCGAAGGTAGTTGTCGGCGGACACTCCATCCCCCCCACGACCGACACACTGCCAGAAGGTGGAAGGGGGTGACACACCAATCCTACAACTAGAGACGATGGAAGCGTCTCCTCGGCAACGTCTGTCACTGCTTGTGATGCTACTTTGGCACTGCTACCACTGGCTGGGCACGTCTAGCCTTTCAAGCCATCCACTGTCTCACTCAATGAGTGCGTGCACGAGGGGTGTCGGCAAAAGTGACGGCTAAGATAGTGACGGGGACGGAGGTTGGGATGACACCGGCTGACTCCAGGATAGAGCAGAGGGGGTCGGATGTGGAGCTGAGGTCGGGTGGCGAGGGACCGGAAGGTGACGACGATGTAGGAGGTGAGGATGGCGAGGAGGGAGATAGGGATGTCTGCAGCGGCATGGTGGCAATGGTCCGCTCAGAGAGTTCATGGTCTGCGCTTTAGACCCTAGAGCTCAGCGTACAACATTGCAATAGCTCCACTGAGGCGTGCCACGGTATTGGCTGACAACGTCTCTGAGTCTGATGGTGAAGACGAAGGGCGGGACCGTATCCAAGGCGGTCGCCACCACACAGGACGATGGCGACACTGGCGCCATCCATGGTGCCGATCCCCACAGTAGTAGCAAGCGAAGCCGTTGGATGCCTGAGGCGTGTGCCACCACTGAAACTGCCACTGTGGATACGGTGCCTGCGACGTATGCAGAGCCGGTACCAACCACGGCGCTAGCAACGCTCTTTGCCACGCCATTCTGCTCATCTCTGGACATCGGCGTGGGTGAGTGTACATGACACTTGCTCCCGGTGGCAAAAGGCCACAGGGGGAGGTGAGCGATCAAAGCGCAATCTCTCAGACGTGCTGCAACGCCGTCACGAGGACGGTCACCACCACGCTAGTGGTGCGCTATTGTGCGACTCAAGTATGCAACCTCAAGTCAAATTTGGTGCTCATTCTGCACCGGGTGCCGTCGTCAGCCGACGGCTGTGGCCTCAAGCCACCTTCACTGTTGCTGCTACTACTGCAACTCTCGCGGCGGATGCTGCTACAGCTGTTCCCATGGTCAGCTGATGGTGGTGGCCTCAAGCCACACTTAAAAGGTAAAATGAATAAACGAACACAAAACTCTTGTTTTTTTGTTCACCAAATGCTCGACGCGAGTGGGATACTCGTTCTCGGGGTCTTACTCAAATGTCCCACTCAAGGACCCCTGTCCTCTTTCTCCCCCCTCTTTTCTTCAGGCGTCACCTCCTCGGGTGCCCCTTTTGGGATTGTTCCGGGCTGCCACCTTGAGGACCTCCCCCTGTGCTCTCCCCCTCCCTTTTTTTTGGGTGTGCACGCTTGAGCCTCGCCTCGAGCGAGCCCGTCGAGCGAGCTCGCTTGGCGAGGCTGTTGAGCGAGCTTGCTCGGCGAGCTCGCTCGTTGCGAGCAAGCAGCTTTGCACTCCTTGCTCACAACGCGAAGTTGCAATGCAACTTCGCACGGCGAGCAAGTAGCAGCAGTGGCTACTGCTGCTGCAGCTGCCACTGCTACGAGGGCTACTACTGCCGTTGTAACCCGCGTGAGCAATTACGACCACGCACTACAGCTGCCCGCCGGCGCTTCCGCTGCTGCTGCTACTGTTGCTATGCCTGTTGTACGTCGTTGCTGTTGTTGCTGCTACAACTGCTTGCCACTACTACTACTGCTATTGCTCACCAAAGCCTGCTAGTGATGCTCGCAGTCGCTAGCTGCTGCTGCGTCTTGCTGTTGTTACTATTCTTTATAGCACTAGCAGCATCACTGCACGGCAACTGCAACGAGCAGTAGCAGCAGCAGCAGTAGTAGGCAGCAGCTGCAGTTGCTGCTGCTACTGTCCGCTGATGCTGCTACTACTGCTGCTACTGCTGAGTTTGCTGCTTGTCGCCGCTGCTGTTGCAGCTGGTTGCCGCCGCCGCTGGTGTTGTTACTGCTTCTCTAACTACGACTACTTTTACAGGTGCAGCTATTTCTGCAGCTGTAGTTTGCTACTACTGCTGCGACTGTGTCTGTTGCTGCTGCCAGTAGCTACTCATGCCACTGTTGCTTCTACACTGGCTGCTCTTGCCGTAGTTTGCCGCTCGCCGCTCGCTGGTCGCTAGCGGCTGCTGCTATTGCACTCTCACGTGCTGAAGGTGGGTGACGTCTCTGCTGTGCAGCTCCACGAGAACTGTCTCACTGCTCTAATACCATGAGAAGATTCAAGGAAGCTTCCTAGCACGCTTGCCACTAGCTAGGTGTCAGCGCTAAGTTAGCTCGCGGCGTCAATACAAGTCGGATGCGAAACGGCAAGGGTTTGGCTAGACGACACGAACACAGTGTCAAATTTGCTTTGCATAACTGAATGCATGCAGAGAGATATAACAAATGACAGGTCCACAGCATACATACCTGCCACGGCGCACGATCTGTATCGCACGCGGCATTGCAAGGTCTGTCCTAAACCCGGCCCGGGAACACTGTTTTGGCCGTAACTCTGCGCAGACAAATCAGAACACTATGCCGTCTAAACCTAGAGATGCAGAATCTCGAGCTGGACGCTACGACTGGTCACACACATAAGTTCGGCACTGATCGGTGGACAGACAATGCAAAACATGCAAATCGGGCTCAAGAGCTAGTCCACCGAGAAAACTCTAGCGTCTTGAAAAAACCGCAATGCACCCCGGCAAGAACCCAGGACGTCGTGGCAGCTCTCTGGCAGCTGCTGGTGGGTGGAGCGACCACTCGTTGGTGCTCTGGCACCAGCTGTGTCCGCATCAAGGATAGGCTACAGAAAAATTGCAGGAGGTCCGAGACAGCATCCACTACGCTTGGGCGGTCGTCGGTCAGCTCCGAGTGGGTGGTCCACCACCTGCTGACGCGCCAGTGCCTCCGGGGTCCGCATCAGGGACCATGTCGTTGCGCTTTCCTGTACCGCTGCTCTCCTTGCCGTCGCTCCTGACGGGTGGAAGCCACACACACCAACAGGTGGTGCCATACCTTCTGCACAACAGTCAGCATCTACACCGAGGAGAGTAGATGGACAGGACCCGCCACTTTTTTATCCTTTGGATGAGGACCCGGACATGCGTGGCATGGAGGATGACACCCATAAGAGGGAGATTCGCAAGCTTTAGGAGCGTCTCCGCCAGCTTGAGATGCGTTCTGGTTTTCGGTTTCCGTAGATCCGATTCTTGCCTGACCCTTACATCGACGACTTTCCTCGTCCCTGCGTCTTCCCCATCCCTCGTCCTTCCCAGCCCGTGGTTGCTCTCCCCACGGATTGGCAACCCAAGGACTTCAAGACACCACCCCCACGCTATGTCGGCGATGACGGCTTTGACTATTGGGAGACTCTCGTCCAGGTCTGGGCCACTTCTGAGGGGATATGGCCCTACTGTCACAGTGTGTACCAGGTTGCGGACCGCGCTCAGGTGCTAACAGTGGCTCGGGTGATGCACAGACTCCTTAACGCCATGCCACGTGAGATTGTTGTGGACTTTCACCCTTTCCTTGGGAAGCTCGCCATGGGCGCAGGTGCTGATCCACGTGGGGGCTAGGACTTGGCAAAGTCCCTGCTTGCTGCAGAGACGCACGCCACCCGCGTGGCTCACATTCGCGCCTTTCACTCCCTTCGTCAAGGACCTACTGAGCTCGCAGCTGATTACTGGTGGTGTGCCATGCGCATCTACATGCGCCTTGGGACTTCAGGAGGTACACAACTTTGGGCGCTTTGCACACTCATGATTGGAGTTCGTCTTGAGTACGCAGACATCTTCTTAGCATACAGAGACGCCATGCTCGAACCCTTCTCTACCTCACTTCAGCTCTTCCCTTGGGCTCATCAGCTTTTCCTCCAGGTGACTTTTGCCCGTGAGGCAGCTGTGGCCTACCAGGAAAGTTCTCTTGCTGTAGCGGTCATCGCGTCGCCGCCGACGCCCCTTTTGCCGACCACTTCTTCATCCTCTGGCACACCCTCCTCTTCCCCTTCCACCTTGGCTACCCCAACTCAGATGCAAGATGTGGCAGCCACGGCACAGGAGAAAAAGGGTAGAAAGAAACGTGGTTCAGGCCAGCACCAGTCGCTGCAGCAACAACAGTCCTCGGGCGGTAGCAGTTGATGCACTGTCCACTACTACAACTGTGGAGGCGCTCACCACTACAACGAGTTCCAGCACCCGCTTGATTGGGCACGGATCACTTGCGGTCTTCAGGCTACACACGCGTAGCGTCTTCAGGTGTCCACCAGCACATCCTCCGGTCGCGCTGTGACCATGACAGCTGTAGTTACCGCTTCATCACCGGCGAGCAGTGGCGACCGGGACCCGCGTGACCGCACCATCGCCGAGCTCCGTCGTCTTCTGGCACTTTGCTTTTAGGGAGTTGCGAGTATGTTATCACAACTGGGTGGTTCAAAGACTTTTTCTTTGTCTGTTCTCTTCGCTCGTGATGACTCGTATGGAGGGGCACAGCTGGCATGTGATGACGATGAGCCTGAGAGTACCGATTGGATTCATGAGTCGTACCTCTGTGCCCTTCGTCGTTCCTCCTCACCTGTGGCTCAGCGCCCGTCTGAGGCCGAGTGCTCCATTAACCGTTGTACATTGACGTCCTCTGATCGTGATCTTGGTGGCACATGGATCATCGATTCTGGTGCCACTCATCACATGACCTGTCTTCGTAGTGACTTCGTTATTCTCGGTCGTGTTGCGTCTGTTTGCTCCGTTCACATAGGCTGTGGTCAGTCCTTGACAGTCTAGGGTGTTGGGGTTGTGTGCTTTGATGGTCCGTCTGGCCCCCTGTATCTTTCCGAGGTACTTTTTGTGCCTGACCTTGAGCTCAGCTTGCTTTTTGTGCGTGCCTGCACACTGATGGGACTCTGTGTGGGGCACACTGCAGACTCCGCGACTGTGACGGCTATTGATACTCATACTATTGTTCTTCATGCCTCTGTTGTGGATGATCTGTATCGTGTCTCCTAGATTTCTCCTCCTCCTTCTTGCTCCCCCTCCTCCTGCTTGAGTGTTTGTCACTGGCGTTCTCTCTGCTGAGCACCAGCGATTGCTGCATCGTCGCCTGTGTCATGTGGGCTCCGACACTATGTCAAAGCTCATTCAGACACAGCCCGCACTCGGTCTTGATGCGGCTTCTTTCGAGAAGCCGCCCAAGTGCGACTGTTTATTTTGTGCTCAGGGTAAGATGCATCATTGTACCTTCCCTGAATCCCATTCTCGCGCTCTTCGCCCTCTCGAGTTGGTTCATTCAGACCTTCTCAGTCCTCTTCTTGTCGAGTCTCTGTCCGATCGGGGCAAATTACATTCTGACCCTGACTGATGACTTCACCCGGATGAGGTAGGTCTACAGCCTGCGCCAAAAGAGCGATGCCGCTCTCACGGTTCGCCTCTGGTTATTGATCGCTGAGCGTCAGTCTTGCCATACGCTGCGTACTTTTGGATCGCAGCGGCGAGTTTCTTGGTGAGATGGACAGTTTCTTCGCCGAGCACGAGGTTTTTCACCATGTCTCTGCTCTTGGTACTCCTCAACAGAACGGTGTCTCTGAGCGCTGGAACCACACCATGGAGGATGCGGTTCGCGCTATGCGGTCTAAGTGTTGTCGCCCAGAGTCCTTCGCCTTCGAAGGATTCACCTACATGATGTGGGCCTGAAGCCGCCTCCCGCACGGTCCCCTTCCGGACCACCTTACACGGTACGAGCTTTGGTTTGGCCACTGTGCTGACCTGCGTCTTGCTTGTGTCTTGGGATCCTTGGCTTCTGTGTGGTACACCGAGGACCAGCGGGGGTCCAAGGTCTCGCCACAGGGCCGCTTGTGTGCCTTCATAGGCATCTCCCCCCGGTTGAAGGCCTATCGTTGTTGGGACCCCACTCGTTGTCGCATCGTTGAGTCCCGCGACACGTTTTTCTTTGAGTCCCTCACCAACCGCGATCTGATCTCGATCACCTCGTTGTCTGTCACGCACGTTCCTACGTGTGAGGCTTCTCGACGAATGGGGAAGTCTGAGCCTAGGAGCACCTCTCGCCCGGCTGATGTGTCCGTTTGATCCCCCTCCACTTCTCAGTCTCTGACTCTTCATGATCCAGCGATCATCGCTGTCGGCCTAGAGACCTCTCGAGCACAACCAGCTTCTACCCCTGTTCCCTCGCACCCCACAGGCACCCATGATCATGCACCTGTGTCCGCCAGCACTTTGGCCTCTATTCGTGGTTCTGCCTCACTTGCTCCTACTGACACACCCAGTCATGTGTCTCCCACACATGCATCTCTTCGCACCACATCCTTTGCCTCAGCCCTCACTAGCTATGGTCGTGCCTGTCTCCATGCCTGAGGTGAGCCCGTCGAGCCTAGGTTACTCACGTGAGCCCAGCGGTTGTCTTCAACCATTGGACTCCGGAGTCGAGCAAGTATCAGGTCCCGCACCTAGGTGCTCCACTCACGGCATCACGAGTGGTGATCCGGGCACAAAGGCCCTAGGCCTGAGTGTCCGCAATAAGCACACACAGGTACATCTGGCATGCCCCGTAGGGCACAATCTCGTCACTCGCAAGCTTCACATCGTTTGTGATGCAGCAGCTGACCTTGTGGTCGTCAGACCTAGCACTGAGGCGTGTGCACTTGCCACTCAGAGCTCTCCCTCTATGTTGCCTGATCTGGGCACACTGAGGGAAGCTCTCTCATAATAGGATGCTGACGCTTGGCGTGCTGCCTGCGAGGATGGGCTTTGCGCCATCCGAGAGCACGGTGTTTATGAGCTAGTCAACCTTGTTGAATGTTTTTTGCCCCTTGTTCAGTGTTGTAGGACGGATCAGGAATGCTCTGTCCCTTGTGGAGGTATGACCCCTAGATCCGTTGTAGTGTGACTCAACTATGCTCTGTCTCTTGTGAGATAT
>SZWC01029821.1:8889-25487 GCA_023375785.1 Penium margaritaceum | reverse complement strand
AGTGGTTTCGAGTTGTTGCGAGTGGTTGCGAGTGGTTGCGAGTGGTTGCAAGTGGTTGCATGCGGTTGCAAGTGGTTGCAAGTGGTGGCGAGTTGTTGCGAGTGCTTGCGAGTGGTTGCGAGTGGTTGCCAGTGGTTGCGAGTGGTTGCGAGTAGTTGTGAATTGTTGCGAGTGGTCGCGACTGGTTGCGAGTGGTCGCAAGTTGTTGCGAGTGGTTGCGCTTGGTTGCGAGTGATCGCGAGTGGTCGCGAGTGGCTGCTGTGAACACCAATGGTGCATCTGATGCAGAAAATGCAGCTAAGGCACCCAGTGGAGTTGACGGTGCTCAAGGTTCAAACGATGCCCATTGTAGTTTACGTCGTTGATGCTACCGACACCCATGGAGCGGGTAGTGCTGCTGATGTAGTCAACGCACAAGATGGTGTACAGATGTTGCCGATAGAGATGATGCTACAAGTTTGATTTCTATCATGAGCACCAAGAGGACCTCTAATACTTGTGCTCTAACTGATGGAGTAGGTGCTGCAGATGCACCTGGTGCTCCTGCTCCAACCTCGTTGCCTATTGACACAGTGAATGCCGTTGTGGCCCGATGCACACACACCCACACACCCCCTTGACCAGTGTAGTAATAGAAGCCGGCAAAGACATAGTTATGCCGGAGACGAGACAGGCACACGATGCTGCCAGCTAAATAAGTCATCAAAGGACTGGAAGATGGCTCGCCCCAATTGCTTCCAACACCAGCTGAGTGGAGAATGGATAGAATGGTGGCAGATTTGGATTGACAGTCTTGGACAGGTGGGAAAGCCCCCGAGAGGAACATGGGGACGATGAGGAAGAAGGGGTCAATGGCGGACTCGTAGAAACAAGATGCATATAGACAGCAATGTCATGGAGTAGCTGCTTCATCCGCTTCAGACCGAGGATCTTGGTGTGCAAAATAACCACAGCTCCCATATTATGTAGATCTGACTCATGTGAAGGATGAAAATATGAAGATGGCTAGAGCCAAGACGGATATTCTCACCACCACGCTCCCAACACCAGCGTCAACGGTGGCGTCCATCTCTAGGGATGGTGCCGATTGCCACATCACTGTGCCTGGGGGTGGCTGATGATGAGGATGACCATGGAACGCTGTCTCTCGGCGGTGTAGAAACTGACCACGTGAGTGATTTGAGACTGCCACATCATTGTGCTTTGAGAAGGCGGATGGTGAGGTTGACTGTGTTGAACGCAATCTCTCAGTGGCGGTTTGAGAAACACGGGCGGCAGTTTCACCCCGCACACGAGTACGATGTGAGCAGGACGCCAGGGCGAGGGGGGGGGGGAAGAGGTTGGTATGTGACTCACGGTGACCTCTGGACTTATCGTCATGGCTCACTGGTTTGCCGGGATACTTGACGGCTACTCTGACAGCGTCAGCACCAGCCGGTGTATCCTCACGTGCTCCCCAGGGTTTTCTCGTTGACCACCTCCCGGGGTCCAATTTCTCAGCAGAACTATCCTTGCGCGTTCATGATGCAGTGTTGTGGAGTTTCTGTTTACCTGGCGCTTCTTTCGGTTTGTCATTCGGACAACAGAGGAGCCCGTACACCTGTCAAGTTCCTTCTTGCTGTTGCCTTGGAGCTTGCAGCCTGGTTAGCCTATTTTCTGACTGTTTAGTTGGACTTGAGGGCCCATTTGCACGCATGTAGGTGAGACTAGATACATGCACTTATGCACTTGTCTGTGGTTTCCTAGCTCAACTATGCCTATCTTTGCCGTCTCTCCACCAACTCAAGCGTCGCCTGTCATGTTATGTTCACCTGAGTGTAATCTCTCAGAGAGAACGTCGGTAGGAGGGTTCTCTCATTCCCTCAGGGGGAGGGGATAGGGGGTTCGTGTGGAGGGGAGGGGGGGAGTGCGCGCGTAGAGGGTCGTCACTCAAATTTGAGCGTTCAAAGTTGGTCAACGAGTGTTTGGAATGAGTTGCTGGCTAGAATTGAACAAATGTTAATACGTATATTTGAAAAAACCCATGAAAGCACATGCGACCACCTGTCAAAACTGTTTGTTTTACTTGGCTTTAGTTGGTCAAGGTATCCTTATGAAGAAAGGACCACGGACCATGGTTATTTCCTTTGGAAAGGACCATGCAAATGACCCTGTTACGGTAGTTAATCGGAGTTAATCAGAAAAGAGAAAAAAGATTACTTTGCTGTTTAGCTCGATTTCTGTCGACTACCATCTGATATGAGCGACGGTCAACGTCCGTGGGAGGCTCCTCTGCAGGCAAGGCTGCAGAGATGGCCTTGCAGAGTCGCGCTTCGTGAGTGAGGCCAATGGTCCCCTTAAGCGCGGATGTCGCTTGGACGTTGATACAGTCCAAGCATGAGTGACCGTTAATGATTTTGCTCGAGTTTGAGTGAGCAGTTTTTTCTCGCTCGCGTTCGCCTAACCGCGTGTCCTACTGAGGAAAATTGCACAGAGGGACACAGTCGGACCAATTTGAATTCATCTAACATGAGCCACAACAGAGCACTTTCAGAACGGTCCAGAACTTGTTTCTTGTTGGTCAAACAAGCCCAAGATAAACGTACCTTCACACAAACATGTGCAAATAACAACTCAAAGAAATGCGGTAATACGGTCTAGTGGTGTTAGGGTATCTTGTTTTATCTTTGTAACAATAATGTACTTAGAGAAAGGTACACGGTTGAACCTCGATGGATTCCTTTTCCTCCTCAGGTACACGCAACTTGTAGTTGCTAGGAAGTTGCCTTGCTAGCTAGTCCATGTGTGGCGAGGCGGGAGAATGCAACAAGCTCCAACGAGCGAGACGAGCCATGGATGCGGCAACTTGCTTGCAAAGTTCGCACTCAACAAGAGACAAGGGAGAGAGGGGGGAGCAAGCGAGACTAGGACTGGTGAGCACTCACCCACCACGAGCGACGAGCTCGGGTGAGCAAGTGCCGCCACCCGGGGGTCGAGCCCGACCACTCGGAATTAACCGAGGGCGGCTACTCACCGATGCACGGCCAAGACCGGCACGGTGGCCCCCTAGGGATCAGCACCCGGGAAAATACAGCTCCCCCATCACATGCAAGTCAAGATAACATGATGCAGGGAACGGCAGTGAGAATGTACGAGCCCTAGCATCTACCGCATCACAGAGAGTCATAGAGAATCATGGAGAATCATGCAATGGTCACGTTTGTGCCAGAAGGCACTCTTGGGTCCAGCAGCAGCTTGAGGGCGTCGACGGCTCCAGCCAGGATGGGCGCGTCAGACACCTCCCCAGGTGGCACCATTGTCACTTAATCTGTACATGAGTGTGTGCAGAGAGTGGGAGGCAAGAGGGCATAGAGTTGTGAGTGGCCAACGAACTTCAACACTCCCCCATGACCCGCAGACAAGTAACCACACACACAGAAGGGAGTCACAAGAGGTGATCACGAGAGGTGAGAGAGAGGAGACACCAACAATCAACCTGGATCATGCGGACTGATGAGACCCACAGAGTGAACAACACTTTTGAAGACATTTCGGCTGAGGGCCTTTGTGAGAAAATCAGCTCTCTGAAACTGTGTATCCACCCAAGCGACCTGGACAATACCAACAGCAATGCACTCACGAACAAAATGATGCTCCACATTGATGTGTTTGGTGCGTGAATGATGCATGCCACTGTTCTCAGCAATGGCCTTTGTGCTTTGGTTATCACAGCGCAGAGTGATGCAACGGATGGGAACACGCAATTGTTGCAGCAGACGACACAGCCAGACAACTTCACAAGTGCCTGCACCCAGAGCAACATACTCAGCCTCAGTAGTGCTGCGTGCCACACACCCTTGCTTGCCACTTTTCCAGGAGACTGCAGTGTCACCAACCAGAAAGATGTACCCTGTACGGCTGGGAGCATCAGAATCATGCGCCCAATCACTGTCTATGAAGCCATCCATTACGACAAAGGGCTGTGCACGAAAGTGCAGTCCGACACGAGGGGTGGAGAGGGTATACCGCACCACTCGCAACGCTGCCTCGAGGTGGCACTTGCGAGGGCACTGGGAGAACTGAGACAGGAAGTTCACAGCAAAAGCCACATCTGCACGTGTGGTCGTGGCGAGGTACATCAGGGAGCCAATGACACGGAGGTAGTCGGTCACATCAACCGTCTCCCCCAGCTTTGAAAGATCAAGTGACTTCAGGAGGGACTGACCAGCAGGCGTCATGGGAGTGGACGCTGTGGGAATGGACATGAGGAGTGGGGCGAAGCGCTCCCCCAGGCTACGCACATATGCAGCTTGATGCACATGCAAGACACGACGTACACGATCCCGCTCCAACTCCATTCCTAGAAAGACACGGGCTGGACCAAGATCCTTCATCTTGTATGCCGCTTGGAGCAGAGACTTGGCAGCAGTCACAGACGCAGCATCGGGAGAGGCAATGAGAAGGTCGTCCACGTACACAAGAATGGCAACGAGTGGTTTGGTGGGCGGTCCGAGAAAGAGCGCTGGATCCACGACACTTCGCTTGTAGCCCCCTTTTTCAAGGGTGGCTGTGATCTCTTGGTTCCAACACCGTGGGGACTGTTTGAGGCCATAGAGGGCCTTGCGCAAGCGCCAAACCCGGTTGGTGCCATCAGAGAAGCCGGGTGGCTATACCATGTAAATCTCTTCATCCAACTTGCCATGGAGAAAGACATTGTTGACATCCATCTGCTCAAGCTCCCAGTCATGCTGAGCGACTAGGCTGAGAAGAGCTCTAGCTATGGTGTAGCGGCCGACTGGGGCAAAGGTCTCATCAAAGTCGACACCAGGGATCTGAGAGAACCCTTTGGCAGTGAGGCGAGCCTTGTACCGTTCAACTGTGTTGTCTGGGTTCAGCTTACGACGGTACACCCACTTGGCAGCAACCGCCTTGCGACCCGATGGGAGGTCAACAAGCTCATACACACCGTGGTCAGACAGTGCATCGAGTTTGGTCTTCATAGCCTGCTCCCACAATGGCGAGTCAGAGGATGTACGGGCTGCCTGCACAGTCTGTGGTTCAGGAGGAAGAGGAGAAAGGCCGGCGGCAGCAAAGCATGAGGCAACATACCCGGCTGCAGAAGAGGACACGGCTGAGTGGAACTCCTGTTCGACAAGAGAGTAGCCAAGTGCAGTGGTGAGGTGTATGACAGACACTGCTGCAGACTGGACAGAGGTGGTGAGGCCGAGAGCACGAAGACCAGGGTCACCAGAGACGAAAGGGTGAGACTGAGAGGGAAGAGCCCGTAGGCGCCCACCGCGTGTGTAGGGTGAGACTGGGGGAATGGACGGAGCACGCGCAGAAGAGGAGGGAGCAGCGGGATGAGGCAGATCAGGCGGTGAGGAAGAGGCAAGAGGTGGCACTGAGGAGACAGGGGGAGTCGGTGAGACGACACCAAGACTGGGAGAAGAGGACGAGAAGGCAGGAGAGCTGGTAGGGGAGCTAGAGGAACGACTGGATGAGGCCAAGGGTGCCGTGGAGGGTGAGAACACCGGTGGGGGAGACGTGGACAAGGGAGAGCTCTGTTCGGCAGAGGAGGAGACAGAGGGAACCGGGGGATGCACCGAGGGGAGAACAACAGGCCCAAAGGGCAGAGAACCACCCCCATCCCGAAGGGGCAGAGAAAGGGACCCACCAAAGCGGGGAGAGTCGCGCTCAAACAGGTGTTCAAAGAAGAGAGCGTCACGAGACTCGACGACACGACAGCGCGAAGGATCCCAGAAACGCCACGCCTTGGAGAAGGGAGAGACGCCAAGAAAGATGCACAGGCGACCACAAGGGGACAGCTTACCGTCACGTTGGTCGGCGGGCACCCAGACAAAGGCAAGACAGCCCCAAACGCGTGCAAGACAGAGGTCCGCACGCCGGCCAGTCCACCGCTCAAAGGGAGTGACAGTGTGGGGAAGGGGCCCATGCGGGATGCGGTTCCAGACCCAGGTCATGTAGGACATGGCCTCAAAAGCGAAGAGAGGAGATTGACCGGAGGCAGAGAGCAGAGAACAAACCCCATCAGCAAGAGTGCGGTTCCAGCGTTCCGACACACCATTTTGCTGGGGAGTGTAGGGGGTAGAGGATTCAAGCCGCACACCAGGGGACTCAAGAAAGCGAGACGTGGGACCAAAGAACTCACCACCACGGTCGCTACGAAACACGCGTAAGGACCGAAGGCAAGCAGGCTCGGCCTGTGGGAGCCAAGACTCCAGAATGTCGGTGATCTCACTTTTGTGCCGCAGGGCGAAAACCCAGTGGTAGCGGGAGTAGTCATCAGTAAGACACAGAACATAACGCCCAATGTCACCAAGAAAATCCTGGGGCAACGGGCCCATGACGTCGGCATGCACCAGATCAAGAGGGTGCGAGGTAGTGGATTCAGATGTGGAGAATGGTGAGCGGTGCATTTTGCCACTGGCACAGTCAAGGCAGGTGGACGTGCAGGGAGGAGAGAAAGTGACAGGGTCAAGGCCGTGTGCAGGTTGAAGACAAAGAAGGCGTTGAATCGCGGCAGTGTGAATGTGACAGAGGCGGCGATGCAGGAGATCAGCATGATCAGGGGACAGTGAAGGAGCGACGTGAACAAAGGGAGAGGCAGCGGAAGACGGGGGCAACGTGAGCGGCACACGGATCAGGCGATCACAGCGCACACCACGAAGAACGACACGGCCAGAGGAGCGGAGTGAAATGGAAGCAAGGCCGCGGCTGGACGAGAAGTCCATGCCCTGATCGTCAAGGGTGGTCACAGAGAGGAGACTGACCTCAAGGTCAGGGACGTACAGAACGTCAGTCAGATAGACAGTGTCGCCGAGGCCAACAAAACGGACGCCACCAACACCTTGGACAGGGAGAAGCTGGCCGGAGCCAGTGCGCACAGACCGGACAGACTGGGCCCGAGGGACACAAAGGAAGAACGATAGGAGGTCATGTGATGTGTGGCCCCGGAATCAATGATCCAGAGGCCAGGTGAGGCACGAGTGGAAGGAAGAACCAAACAGACAGCCACGGTACCACGAGCAGAGGAAGAGGTGGGATGACCAAGACGTGAGGGGAACGTGTGAGACTACCAGTGTTCAATCTAGGCACGATCATCAGGCAATTCCCCTTGCACACCACCCGAGGCTGAACCACGAAGAGTGACATCCAACTCACAGACAGAGACACGGGACTGGCCACTCACACTCTCACCTCCCTGAGAGCGAAGATGAAGAAGCTCGGCTAGCCGACACTCAAGAGTGCGCTCCTCGTCTCGGTGATCAGAGGAACGCTCGGAGGAGCGGTCAGATGAGCGGTCGGAGTAGTGGCCATCGTCACGACCCCAGTGAGGAACGGAGTAGTGTAAGGACGGGAGATCGTAGTATGGAGGGCCGGACGGTGGTGGCACCCAGCCCCAAGGGCTGGGGGCAGGCGGCGTCTGCTGGAGAGGTGCGAGTGTAGTAGTCAGGGCCGAGGCAGATGAGGAGGATGTGGAGGACGAGACTGTCACGGCGGCAGCAGCAGTGGAGGCGGCAACACCAGTGCGCGCCCAGTGAGCACGCATAGAGGAGGCAAGGCGCGCGTCGTCGCGGGGAGCAGGACATTTGGGCGCTGAGTGACCGGTGGCGCTGCAGTTCCAGCAGGTGACATCAGCGACAGGAGAGGCAGAGCCCCTGCCGCCACGACCACCCCCACGGCCTTTGCCCCCACGACCACCACCAGAGGATCGTGCGGGAGGCGGTTCCAGACCCACGTCATGTAGGTGAATCCTTCGAAGGCAAAGGATTCTGGGAGACCGCACTCAGACCACAAAGCACAAACCGTATCCTCCATGGTGTAGTTCCAGTGCTCAGAGACACCATTCTGCTGAGGAGTGGCAGGAGCAGAGACCTGGTGAAAAATCCCGCGCTCAGCAAAGAAACTGTCCATGTCGCCAAGAAACTCGCCGCCGCGATCCGAGCGGAAGGTGTGCAGCGAGTGGCGAGATTGACGCTCAGCCATCACTAGCCAGAGACGAACCGCGAGGACGGCATCACTCGTCTGGCGCACGCCATAGACCCACCACATCCGGGTGAAGTTATCGGCCAGGGTCAGGACATATCGGCCCCGATCGGATAAGGACTCAATAGGGAGATGACCGAGAAGGTCCGAATGGACCAGCTCAAGGGGACGAAGGGCTCAAGAATGGGAGTCAGGGTAGGTGCAGCGATGCATCTTACCCTGAGCGTAGAACAGACAATCGGTCTTGGGCGGCCTCTCGAAAGAGGTCGCGTCAAGACCGAGGGCGGGCTGTGTCCTAATGAGCTTCGACAAAGTGTCAAAGCCTACATGACACAGACGTCAATGTAGCAGGCGCTGGTGCTCAGCAGACAGGACACCCGTAACAAAGACACGAGCAGGAGGGGAAGGGGAGCAAGGAGAAGAAGAGATCTGAGGAACACGATACAGATCATCCACAATAGAGGTACGAAGAACAAAAATACGAGTATCAAGAGCTGTCACTGTCGTGGAGTCGGCAGTGTGCTCGAGAGAGAGCCCCATCAAAGTACAGGCACGCATAGAGAGCAAGCTGAGATCAAGGTCAGGCACAAAAAGTACGTTGGAGAGATACAAGGGGCCAAACGGACCATCGAAGCACACAACCCCAATACCTTGGACTGGCAAGGACTGACCAGAGCCTGTGCGAACGGAGCGAACAGATGCCACAGGACCGAGGACAATAAAGTCACTACGACGACATGTCATGTGGTTAGTGGCACCGGAATCGATGATCCAAGTGCCACCCGAATCACGACTAGAGGACGTCATGGTGCAACGGGCAATGGAATACTCGGCTGCAGAGGAGGGAGAACGACGAAGGGCACATAGGTGAGACTCAGAAATCCAATCTGAATTGTTAGGCCCATCATCATCACATGTGAGTTGTGCTCCCCCACACGAGTCATCACGAGAGACGAGAAGAGACGAACAAAGAGTTTGTGAACCACCGTGTTGTGACGACACACTCGCACCTCCCTGAGAGCAAAGCGCCAGGAGCTGACGGAGCTCGGCGATGGTGCGGTCAAGGGGGTCGGGTCTTCGCTGCTCGCCGGTGGGGAAGCGAGAACTGTTACGGTCGTGGTCGCCATGCGACCAGAGGCTGTGCTTCTCAACGCAGATCGCTGTGTGTGTGCACCCTGAAGACCGCAAGTGATCCGCGCTCAGTCGTACGGCTGCTGGCACTCGGTCTAGCGCTGAACGCCTCCACACTTGTAGCAGTGAACAGTGCGTCCACTGCTACCGCTTGATGACTCCTCCTACGGTGGCTGCTACTGGCCCGAGCCACGCTTCTTTTCTATCTTCTTCCCCTGTGCTGCTGCTGCCACACCCTACGTCTCAGTCGGGGTAGCTGGGGTGGAAGGAGAAGAGGAAGGCATGCCAGAGGATGGAGAAGTGAACTGCGAGAGAGGCGTCGATGGTGACGCGATGACTGGTGCAGCAAGTGAACTCTCTTGGTGGGCAATGGCTGCCTCATGAGCGGATGTCACATGGAGGAAAAGCTGATGCGCCCAAGGAAGAAGCTGAAGGGAGGTGGAGAAGGGCTCGAGCGCGGCATCGTTGTACCTCGTGAAGATGTCAGCATGCTCAAGACGGACTCCGATCATGAGCGTGCGAAGCGCCCACAGTTGTGTCCTTCCTGCGGTCCCAAGGCACGTGTAGATGCGCATGGCGCGCCGCCAATAAGCGGCTGCGGGCTTGGTAGGTCCCTGACGAAGGGAGTGGAAGGCGCGGATGTGAGTCGTGCGGATGGCGTGCGTCTCTGCAGCAAGCAGGGACAATGCCAGCTCCCAGCCCTGACGTGGGTCAGCACCCGCGCCTCTGCTGCCCTCTCCAAGGAAGGGGCGAAAGTCTACGACAGTCTCGCGAGGCATGGAGTAAAGAAGTTCGTGCATCGCCCGAGCCGCTCTCAGTACCTGAGCACGGTCCATAACCTGGTACTGACTATGGTAGTAGGGCCAAACCCCCTCTGAAGTGGCCCATACCTGGAAGAGGGTCTCCCAGTAGTCAAAGCCGTCCTCGCTGACATATCGTGGGGGCGGTGTCTCGAAGTCCTTAGGTTGCCGCTCCGTAGGGAGAGCAACCACAGGGGGAAAGACGAGGGATGGGGAAGACATCGGGACGAGGAAAGTCGCCAGGGTAGGTCTCAGGCGAAGATCGGATCTTCGGGAACAGGGAACCAGAACGCGTCTGCAACTGGCGAAGACGCTCCTGAAGTACGCGAATCTCTCTCTCGAGAGTTTCATCATCCATGCCTGGCATATCAAAGGATCAAGAAGTGGCGGGTCCTGTCCAGCCGCTCTCCTCGGTGTAGATGCTGACTGTTTTGCAGAAGGTGTGACACCGCCGACTCCCTCGGAGGTGTGATGTGGGGCCGTGAACTGACTCCGAAGAAGATCAGTGAGCGTGCGGATGGCGTCGGTCTGCTGCTGCTGTAGGCGACGTATCTCATCATGCTAACTCCGTAGGTTCGCAATGGCCTACGAGCGTGGGCTCATGACCCCGGAGGAGGAAGAAGGATCTCATGGTCCTTTGCCCTTGTCATTGGTCGGAGCCATGTCAGCGCTCAGTATGGTGCCGAACGTAAAAAATGCTCCGAACGAGAAACCGACAGAATTTCTCAAGGAGTTTAAATGTTAAAAAAAATTGACTTTTTCACCCCAAAGTTGCTGACGTCAGCACAACCAATGATGACATCAGCGGTTTTTACGCTAGCAAAAAATCGCTAGCATTTTGTTCGCTAGCATTTTTTTTGGAAGGTCACGCAAACTCTGCGTGACCGGTGGGGTGGCCTTGTCACACCCTGCTCGTGGCTGCGCATCAGCTGCAATGTTGTTGTTGCGCTGCTACAATGCCGCTGCTGCTGATTCCGCTGCTGCTGCTTCGCTGCTGCTGCGCTGCAGTCGCTGCAGCAGCTGCAATGTTGCTGCTGTGCTGCTCCTACTGCTGCTACTGCTGCTGTGTTGCTGTTCTTGTTCGTGACTGCTGATGCCGCTGCTGCTGCGAGCTGCTGCCGCCGCTGTGCGCTGTCAGTGCTCGCAGCTTCCACCGCAAGCTGCTGCTGCGAGGTGCTACTCCTTGTTTTTTGGTATACAGGCTGGCAGCCAGACACGGCTGCTGCTGCCACCCGGTGGTGCTGCTGCTGCTGGAGCTAGTAAATGCCGCAACTCACCCGATGTGGTGGTGGGGACTGAGTGACGATGTCGTTGTTGAAAAACGGCTGCAACGAGTCCCAGGAAAAGGCGGCGGCGATGACTCTCACTGTTGCGTCCCTGCAGCGCAGCTCAGTGAGAGGAGTCTCCCTGCTCTGATACCATGAGAAAATACGTGGAAGCTTCCTAGCGATATTGCCGCTGACTAGGCGTCAGTGCCTGGTCAGACGGTGACGACACTCACAAGTCGTGCACACAACGACAAGGGTCTGGCTAGGGGACACAAGGCAAAGTGTCAGAATGCTAAAAATAGCATTTGTAGAGAGAGATGAAAAATGACAGGTCCATGGCATAAGTACGTGCCGTGGCGCATGGCAGGTGTCGCACGCGGCAGTGCAAGGTCTGTCCTAAAACCGGCCCAAACCGACTGTTTTGGTCGTAACTCAGCATAGGCAAGTCAGAACGCTATGTTGTTTGAATCCACACGTGCAGAATCTCAAGCCGGACGCTATGACTGGTCACATGCATACATCTGGCAACAAACGGTGGACACACAATGCAAAGACATGCAAATCGGGCCCGCGGCCAGTCCACCGATAAATTCCTACAAGCTGCAGAAAAACTACAGAAGGTCCCAGACAACATCCAGGACTCTGGGGGACCGTCGATCAGCTCCGAGCAGGTAGTCCACCACTAGATGACGCCCCGGTGCCACCTGGGTCCGCATCAGGGATCTGCACGAGCATGGACATGGCCGAGTGGTCACAGTAAACTGTACAGATCGACAGGAACGTCACAAATCACAACACTTGCGTCACGACACAACGGTGCCAACTTGCAGGAACACATATCTTGTGTCTACGCCCATCAGGACTCCTTGAAAGAATGAAAAAATTCCCTAAGCAATGAAACCCAACGCAACAAATGGCACTGAAAAGGTTCAAAGATGACAAAGAAACACGTAAAAGTGTGTTAGAGTTAAGAATGAAATTAGAACAAAAAGGCAAGACAATTGTGGGTATATGATGTCTCACACACAAGTGTTTGGAAGAACACAATTCCAACCAACGATTGAAAATAGACAAATCTAGCCGTAGGCTCCGAAACAATAGCTTGCTAGAAAGTGACAGTTGCACGGACCGTTTGGCTAAACTAGATGATGAAGAAGAAAGGATAACACCTATGAGAAATGGTGAAAGGCAGCTGGTTACCGAAAAAAAACTCCAGAGACCGCGTAAGGATGCGTCAGCAGAGGCTAGTGTTGTCAAAGTAGCATACCACATTCCAACGAGTGACTGGTGACAAGTGTAAAGGTCACCGTGACTGACACACCAACAGTCCTTCATGACCCCCAGACGACTCTCACAACAAGCGAGCAAGGGTCATAGAATAATATCCACCATAGCCAATGACGAAGGCCAGGTGAGAGAGCCACCCAAGAATGGTGGACCAAGAGAGGGAGCAGGAAGAGCGATGTATGAATCACCCAGGGGCACAAACATGTGCAAGAAGCCCAACACTACATACCGCAAACTTGAACTTGCTACTGCATAGCACTTTTGTGAGAAAGTCTGCATGCTGCTGCCGCGCGTCATCACCCACGACACAAAAATCACCACATGAAGTATGCTCGTATATAGAAAAACTCTTTCTATTGATGTGCCTTGTGTGTATGTGAGAAATGCCATCATGCTTCACAATGTGGTGTGTGCTCTCATGCTCACAACGCATGGTGATGCAGCGGATGCGTTGGTGAAGTTGCTGCATGAGACGACACAACCAAACGCTCTCACAAACCCCTATCCCCAACACGACATACTCAACCTCATTTCAGCTGCGTGCTACGCAACCATGCTCGCCGCTCTTCCACTAGATAGTTGTGTCTGCAACAAGGAAGGTGTAGCCAGACCAGCAATGCGCATCGCAATCGTGGACCCAATCATTGTCAGTTTATCCTTCGACAACCACATGACAATGTCCGCAAAAGCACAAGGAAAGGTGTGGGGTAGACACGACATACCGAATAAGACACAGTACAGCCTCTAGATGGAGCTTACACGGATGTTGTGAGAAATGCAACAAGAAGTTCATACAATAGGCAAAATCTACGTGTGTCATGGTCCCAAGGAAAACAAGGGAGCCAATGACTCAGAGGTACGTCATGACATCGACCGAATCCTAGAGACGAGCTGTTTTTACTGACGTGAGAAGCTTATGTCCGACAGGTGTCATTTGCGTGGATGCAGAGGAGACTGGCCAGAATGTCAACAAGACACACTTACACGCACTTTCTTGTCGAAACCAACATGATTTATGTGCAGTATACCACTCTCGCCTTCACACTCAATCTCCATACCTAAAAAGACGTGAGCTGGACCAAGATTCATTTTGTTCACATAATGGAGGAGATCCTTCACCAAGATTCATTTGGTACTCAAGAGATTGTCAACATAGGCGAGGACATCGACGAAGGGTGCACAGGGAGCACTCAAGAACAGATCAAGGTCAGCAAGGCTGCGGTGGTACCCTCCTTGCTTCAAGGTAGCGGAGATCTCAAGGTTCCAATATCAAGGAAATTGCTTCAGGCCGTATAAGGCCTTTTGAAGATGCTAGACTCGGTTTGTGCTGTCCTGAAACCCTTGAGGCCAGACGAGATAGAAGTCTTCCTCAAGCTTGGTATAGATAAGGGGTTTTTTTCAAGTCCAACTGGTGAATATCCCAATCATACCAAGCCACATGACTCAATACTGCTTTTATAGTGGTGTACTTGTCAATAGGTGTAAAGATGGCATCAAAGTCCACACGAAGCACCTGAGAGGATCTCTTGGCCGTAAGACGAGCCTTGTACCACTGGACTAACCATTGGGACTTTCCTTTGAAGTACGTAATGAGCTGCTATAACCTTACGACCAAGCGGGACCTTCACGTTCTTATGAACCCCATGTTCCTCATTGGCAGCTAGCTCCTCTTACATATTCTGCTCCCAGAGTGTTGCATATACAATGGCGCGAGATTGTTGCGCAGTTTTTGGTTCAGGAATACGTATTATGGTGCCAAACGCAACAAGTGTAGTAGCAACTAAGGGACATCCTAGCGGCTGAATAGACTCAGCAACCGTGACATCACAGTGGAACTCATCAGTGATGAGGGAATATCCAAAGGTGGTGTTTGGATGCACCACAGCCGTCGCCAGACCAAGAGTGCCAAGGCTAAAGGTAAGGGCATGCTGTGTGGGGCCAAGGATATCACCATGAACTGGACGGGTACATCGCACAGGCCCATAGGAGCCAGCCAAAGCAGTGCGACTGGCAGGTGGGGCATAATGAGGCTCAAAATTCAAGGGCCTGAGGCAACTGCTAGGTGCACCAATGAATGGTGAGAAGAAAGGCAGCCGCGAGGGTGCAACCGGATGCGCCGTCTCAGGTTGTCTAAGCCGCCACTGCCACCAAAGTGCCAAACTCAGTGCCACCTCAATGGGTGCCATCACCATGACTACCATCTCCCGGGGACTGCCAATCCCGCCACCACTGTGTCAGGCTGTTGCCATTTCCATTTCCATTTTGAAGGCATTACTGCACCTCCCCTAATTTCTCCATGGCTACCACCTCTACTGTTGTCATCTCCAAGGCGTTACCGCTGTCCAAGGTTGCACAATACCTCACATGCTCTTGGTGTCTTCACCTCGTCATAGCAGCCACTGATACACTAGCCGCATCTGCTTCTATAGTAGTGAAAATTTCTGAAGAAATGGCAATAAAGACAATTTTGGGAGAAACATAAGCGGCGATTGCTTCATGAGGAGGATCAGCCGCAATATAAGGAACGTTGGACCACCAAACTGACTATAAGTTCGGAAATACTGTAATGACTGGCATATTCGTCCCATATATATTATTTTTGTTCGCACACCTGTTCCATAAAGAAATGTTCTAGCTTTGGGAGAGTTCACACCAAAAGTGTACAGCTGGATACCTGGTACAGATCAACCTCCAGTCGTTGCCGTGAGGTTGCTCTGTGTAACCTGGGTTGGCTAAATCACAAAGGTGGAATAGGTTTGCAACCGAAGAGTACGGCTTCAGCTTGAAGATCAAAGTTCTGAGATAAAACTACAAGTTCTGGAGTGAGAGTGGACAAGTAACAAGGCTCATTAACATGAGCCTTGTTCAAGCCTTTCTTTAAACATGGGACTAGGGATTGGGCGGTGCCAGATAAAAACCCAAAATGGGATCAAAATGGGAGAATACAAAAACCGCCTACTTCTGTTTTTAAAAGGGATGAATCTAGCTGTCAAAACTGTAGATCCGGAACTTTTCTTGAATCTGGCGCCAGTTGCAACGACAACTCCACCATCAAAACCACCCTTCAAATTGGTAAATGTTCAAAGTACGTGTAGCAACAGTAGTAATGCCATTGAGGATCCAACAAGAGAAGTTGAGGTGGAAACTGCTACAAAGGATTCGGGTACCCGTGTAGAGAGCGTGAGTTTGTTTACATGTTACCTCTTGGATTCTTTCATTGTCGTTGCATACATATTTTTTGTAGGTTGCATGCATTTTTTTTGCATCAATGAGCACAAATTATGCTTAACAACCGCTAGTTGTGCTACAATGGCTTAACAAAGAGCCATCACTGACCATATGACCAATTGGAATAGCCGCGGTCGATGTTTAAACACAGTTAGGAGAAACATTCTCCATTATCGCATGTGTTGCCAATTGAGCCACTTTTGTTACATCAGCTGCAGTCATGGCCATCACCATTTCCTCCTCCTCCACCATTGTCTTGGCACTGCNTTTCTGGCACAGCCTACAAAATGGGTGATTTAACCGCTCTGTATTGACCAAATTCACTCCCAGCACCATTCCACCCTCTTCTTCTTCTTCCTCTGGGATTTCTTCCTCCTCCAGGGAGGCTCATAGCATCCAAGGGAAAGAGCAGGGGCTGTAGTAGGGATAAGGAGAAGGCTGCCGCTGCCCTATCTACCCCTGCCTCCTAATCTTCCATCTACTGTGGGTCTAGTGAGAACTCTGTCCCCAAGTTCCCCGGTTAAGCAGTCTTACAGTAAGTAAGCAGTGCCAGTTGATGATATGCACCTGGCTGCTCCCTATTCCACTTAATCGGCTTGCACTGTTGGATCCTCCTCTTCCCCTTGCAAGCTCCTCTAGCTCCACGCTCAGTCCAACCACTCACAAGACTGTGCACATCCCACTCTCATTTGTCTTTTCCTATGCCATTCAGACAGCTCCTCTATCTCAAGCCACCCCGTACCCCTAACGGTGGGCTCCCACCTTTTCCTCATCTCCAATGGCATAAACCACTTCAATCTATTACTCTGTGCCCTTCCCTTTATCCGGTGGCACCATTGGTGACAAGGATCTCCAATCACAAGAAGTACTCCTTTTAGTAGCTCTCTCTCTCTCTCTC
>SZWC01029817.1:15442-25492 GCA_023375785.1 Penium margaritaceum | reverse complement strand
ACACACACACACACACACACACACACACACACACACACACACACACACACATACACACACATCATCATCATCATCATCATCATCATCACACACACACATACACACACATCATCATCATCATCATCATCATCATCATCATTATCATCATCATCATCATCATCATCATCATCATCATCATCATCATCATCATCATCATCATCATCATCATCATCATCACTACAGGTGATTTACCTGGATTAAGGCTCTCGGGTGCAACACTGTGACACATCATGGAGCACACAGTGGCAGCAACACCATCAATCTGTCAAGTGGTGGCCACAACACCAACACAAGATTCATGGAGACCTCTAATGTAGTGGTGTTCTATTCTTATAGAATGGGACACACATTGATGGGAGTGCATGCACCACATACGCTCGTCGTTGATGTGGTTGAATTTTACTCATTTGCATGCTCTTAGCTTAGTGAGCCAAGTTGCTGATCCTTCAGGACCACACATCCAGTTTATATCGGCGTGTGAGAAACTGCCTTGAGCTCATTCGCTCTAGATTCCGGTTTGATCCGTGAAGGTGTCCGGGCCCCATCTCAAGAGCCTGGTTTGGGTGGTCCAGTCAGCTGGAACTTAGCACTTCACTCACCCGTTACTCACTCACTTGTTTGTTTCTCGCCATTCTTATGTGAAAGTGAGCTTGCCCCGATCCATGGCGTCTTGCCTCACCACCCCCCTGCTTGATTGCTTGCTTATTCTAGCAACCTAAGCTACCTACAGCTGTCAAGTGGTGATCATAGCACCAACACCATATTCATAAGGGGAGCTTGATTGTAATGGTGTGTTACACTTCTACATTCTAGACTGGGACACACATTCATGGGAGTGCATGCACCACATTTGCGTGTGGTTGATGTGGTTGATTTTTTGTCATTTGCATGATGTAATCTCACTGAGCCAGGTTACTGATCCCTTGGGAACAAGCTTCAGGTTTATACCAGCGTGTGAGAAACCGCCTGGAGCTCATTTGCTTTAGGGTCAGGTTTGATCCCTGGGTGGCGTCTGGGCCCCACGTCTAGCCCTCACGTGGGTGGCCCGGTCAACGGGCACTCATCACTTCGCTCGCTCCTTACTCACTTCTTAGTTTTTCTTGCTAGTCTTTACGTGAAAGTGAGTTGGCCCTGATCCATGGTGTCGTGCCTCTCCACCTGCCTACTTGCTTGCTTATCGTAGCAACCTAAGCTACCTATTGGTATCAGAGTAGGCGGGAAACATCCCTCCATGCCCACAGTCTTGAAGCCTTGTCGGGTCATATCCATGTTATCCTACGCAAGCATCTCACGCACATAGGCTGTGGTTGCAGCCACAACAGAAGCATCCACTACAGCTCTCGCACACAGCCATGACCATTACAGCCGCCTCCTATGCAGTTGCCCGCCCTCATCTCTCCCATAGGTACGACAACAACATCGACATTCTACACTGCTATACACACGCTCATCGGCCATACAACAGCCACCGTAATGGTCTTCCTTGCAGCCACATCTCACGTAGCTGCGAGCTCATATCTTATCCATCATTACGGCCACTGCTGCTCTCACACACGTTGGCGACGCTCTGGCCATCGCAACCGCATCTCATGAAGCAGCTGCCTGTGCACATTTCCACCGTGGTGTCAGTAATAGCAGTAGCATCTTCAACTACTGTGCGCACTTTCCTCCACCCTGCTACGGCCACAGCAGCTGTGTTCCTCGTAACCACATGACTGCACGAGTGCATTTTATCCATTGTTACAGCAGCCATTTCTCACTCAGCTGCAAGCGCGCGCCTAAGCTGTGATTATGGCCACTGCTCCAGCCACGTTAGGGCCATTGTAATAGTGTCTCACGCAGCCATCCGTGAGCATATCTTAAGTGGTGATGGCGACAACAGAGATATCTCCCGCTGCTGTGCATACTCTTACCGGCTGTGCTACGGCCACCACATCTGTGTTCCTCACAGCCACACGTCACTCAAATGCCCAAGCGCATTCTCGCCGTGGGTACGGCAACAATTTATTGTTTACACGTTGGCCGTGCTACGCCCACCACAGTCGCATCTCACGTAGCTTTTTGTGAGAAGTTCAGCCGTGTTACACTCATTGTAGTAGTAGGAGCAGTAGTAGCAAAGGAGCAGCAAATGCAGCAGACTTCACCACCCATCTCTGCTGTGCGGCTGACTTGCCCGGCAGCCTCACACCCAGCACACAGGCGTCCCATCCTGATATGGACCCCATCCCGACTTCACCCACTGTCGCGTGGGAGCGCGACTATCTTGAAAACATAGCATGCTAGGAGGAGAGGGTGAAGCGTGAGGTGTGGTTGAGAGTTCGCCGCAGCAGTCCGGGGTGTCACCGCGGTGAGGACATCGACCCTGCCGAGCACCACGAGCGGGAGGACGCCAGGGTGTACGTGGCCTACTATCAGTCTGCCGTTCACAACTTGCCGACGGCGCAGGACGCACCAGCCACGAGGCCACCACGAGATCACCGAACTCTTGAATCTTTGGTAAGCCCACCTGTTACCCATAGGACTCGTCAGTATTATCGCCGTGCCATCCCTTGGGGAGCAACACCAGCTTCTACAGCAGTGTCACCTAGAGCTTCAGCTCCACGCCGTGCAGCTTCTCCAGCTGCATCCATTGCAGAGTCAGCTTCATCTCCTTCACCTGGCATCCTAACTTATTTATTTGTTGCTCTTTTTCCCAGTGCTGATATTGCTTCCACTTTTGCAACCACTACATGTGCTGCGCGTGCACCTACCAGCAATGCTGTTGGCACAGCCATTGAGACGTACACTACATTAGTAGTTGACCAAGGTCCTCTAGCAGTAGTTGCTGTCGATGTTTTTACTAAGACTACAACCACAACAGACGTAGTAGCATCAGCAGTAATGGCGGTTGCAATAGAAATTTCTAGTGTTGTGACCTCCATCCACGCCTCCACAACACAGGCATCAGTGTTTCCCTCCTCATCATCTTCGGCGACCCGTCAAATTCAGCTGCTGGTTTCAGAATTGGCTGCCATCTCCTCTCTGACAGCTGTCACGCTGACAGGAGTAGCCTGCCTCATCATCTCCACGTCTGCCACCATCGCAGTTATGGCAATATGAGCAGCAGCTGCTCTTTCTCCTTTGTACTTACTACGCCGCCAGGCCTGGTGAGCCTAGCTTCCTCTCTTGCCCTGCTCCTTTTGTACTACATCTGCGTTGGTGTGTTTTTGCATCCAGGTTTGTTGCCTTGCAGCAGAGCCCTAAGCCATCCATCACACATATCCCACGTCCACTTGGGCAAGGGAAACTCTGCCAAAATTTCCTCATTTTTTTCGGCATCATGCCGGTCGACGACGATCAATACGCTGCCGTGTAAGCTGAGCTGCAGCGGAAAACCCCGTAGGATACAATCACTACGCAGCACACTATAGAGGAAAAGTTGCGAGCTGAACAGGCTGACCAGGAGAGCTTTACAGACCACATTGCTGATTTGGTTCTTAACCGCCTTTAGCACACATTGCCTGGTACGCCTTCTGCCTTCGGTGCTGCTGACATTGCTGCTGCATTTTCCACCTCACTTGCTTCTGCATCCGTCGCTGTTTTCTTTACATCCTCTGATCCTCTTGCAGTCCAAGCTGCCGCCGGCGCAGGCACTGCCAAAGCACTTGCATCACTAGCGCAGCGCAAACCAGAGTTTGACTCCAATCCACCTCACTTCATCGCCAATCTCACATTCTATTCCTGGAAAGTTCGCTTCATTGGTTGAGCATAGGAGGAGCAGCTCTAGGAATACCATCACGAGCCCAATTTCTCTGGCAATCCACCCTTTCTGTCCAATGATTTTGAGTCTGCCCGTGTTGTGCGAGCTCTCATTCGTGCTAGGCCCGACGATCTCACTAACAAGATTGGGTCTTACAACGACGCACACCTACTGAACCGATTGGCGCTTACGCGCTGATCAAGCATCGCATAATAGTAACTGGGCATACAACCCAGAGCGTCCTCAATGTCCAATTCAACATGCTCTCTATGCGTGCTGTTGAGGCTACGGAAGCCTATTGGGCTTGCAGCCTTTGCTTGCTGCGCGATCTGGACAAGGCCGCGCCTGGACAACTCTCTGTTATTATCTCCATCGTCAACGGTCTCATTCTTGAGCAGTTTGACATCTTCAAGAAGGTGAACGCCTCCGAGCTTGAGCGCTTGGCCATCATCCCTTTCCTCGAAGATGCACCACCCGACATCGGTGCCTTGTGATAGTTCACCTCCCAGCATTGTACTGATTGGCGGAGCTCTCTACAGAACAAGCGCATCCATCGTGGAGTAGTTGCAACAACTACCACCATACTTCCCTCCTCACCTGCCCTAGTTGCTGCCTCATCTTCCACCACCTTCACCACGACAGCCACTTCCCTAGTTTCCGAGGGGAGTGGTGGGGATGGGGGACGTGGTAAAAGCAAAGACATGGGCGGTGTCGTAGGCGACAGAGGATAGGAGGTGGAGGGCAGCAAAGGACAGAGTTCTGACAGTGCTGCATCTTCTTCCTCCTCCTTGAGCACCGTCCCATGCTGGAATTGTGGTGCCACTGGCCATGCTGCTTCCAAGTATCCTGACACTTGATGATGCATGCCTTGCATCCGCCATGCGTGCATACCGGGAACGCTCCTCAGGTGGTGGTGGTGATGGTGATTCCTGCTCCTCCACTTCCACTATGTCCCACAAGCCGTTTCATGCATCTACTTTTGCCTACAACACCACCATGGATTCACCACCTCAGCCTTATCCCTGGGGATGGCCTTCAGGATTCAGCGGCCCAGTCTACTAGGAGCCTCCTTCCGGGTCCTTTTCACTTCTATCGTGGGAATCTTCCACCTACACCTCTCAGCACCCCTCTTCTAGTGTTGTCATTACCCGGGTTCCATACACACCCCTCGTGGGGTGTGTATGGAGCTATCCGCTCTTTACACATCCGAACAGAATGGAATCTCTGAGCGCTGGAACCGTACATTTTCTGACGTTGTCCTTACTCTTCTCAGTGAGTCCTCCCTTTCCCATGTCTTCTCTTTTCAGGCCATGTCCTACATGACCTGGCTTTGGAACCATGTCCCACATGGCCCTCACCCTCGTCACGTCACCCCCTTTGAGCGTTGGTACGCTCGTCGCTCTGACCTGCGTCTTGCCCGTGACTAGGGTTGTGTTGCTGCTGTTTGGCTGCCTAAGGACTTTCGGGACGGCAAACTCAGCCTTCGCGCCTGCTTTTGCATCTTGGTGTCTTGGCCAAGTCCAAAGCTTGGCTTTTCTAGGACGCTAACCAGTCCTGTGTCGTTGATTCCCGTGACGCCCTTTTCTTTGAGGATGTCTTTCCTTGTGACCTGTCCAGTATCCCGCCACGTTCCTCTCTCTCCTCGCTTCGTTGGCTCGGGAGGGGATGTCTGTCCTAGCCTCCTATCTCGAGTTGTCATCTTCCTCCTCTACTGACATGGTGACTCCTACTGTCCAATCGGTATATGTCTCTGTCATGGACAGTGACTCCCTGTCCTCTTTGTCCGACTCGCCCTCCTCGTCGGAGTCCTCGTCATCCCATGTGTCCTATGTGCCCTCTGAGTCGGCACCATCTGATGCCCAAACATAGTCCCCTGTGTACTCCACTCCTTGCTCCTCTCCTGAGCCCGTTTTGCAAACGCCTCCGATGATTGACACCGCTGAGCCACCACCTTAGGTCCCCCCTCCTGGTCCTGAGTCCTACACACATGGAGGAAGACTTTGTGCTCTGTCTCAGCCCTCCTCTCAGGCCTCTCATTCCTCTCAACGACGCTCACACTCCATCTCTAGATCTTCTGTCGTACCCACTGACACTGATGCACTCAGCCCTTCACGGGCCTCTCAGCCCCCTCAGCAAGTCACACGCTACAACGCATGGTCCTCCACAACGTGACCCTCTGTTTGACCCACTGGCCTTGATACACTTGGTCTTGCTGTCGGTGTTCACCCTAACTCAGCATTGGGCTATGCTCTTGTATCTCATCAGTTTCACACCATCCTTGAGTCCTCTATTGCTGGTTATTTCGTCGTATGCTTTGCAGCATCCTGCATTCCTACCATCCCTCCCGAGCCTACCAGTATCCGGCAGGCTCGTAAGGCAGCTGATGCTGATTTCTAGGAAAAGGCCACGTAGGAGGAGTTGACTGTACTCAAAGAGAGTATATCTTTCAGGTTGTGGACGTCCCTGCGGGCCACAAGGTAGTCTTTGCTTGCTGGGTCGTACGGCAAAAGTTGAATCCTGACGGCAAATTTGACCGGTACAAGGCTTGCCTCACGGCAAAAGATTTCTCTCAGATCCGTGGGATTGACTTTGATGAGACCTTCACCCCAGTCCGTTGGCACACCACAGCCCGAGTGCTTTTGAGCCTTGTTGCCCATCACGACTGGGAACTGGAACAGATGGACGTCAATAACGTCTTCCTGCATGGGCGGCTTGACGAGGAGATCTACATGGTCCAACCACTGAGATTCACCGATGGTACAAACAAGGTCTGGAGACTGCGTAAGGCTCTTAATGGGCTCAAGAAGTCATCACGTTGTTGGAACATAGTGATGTCCTTCACTCTTAAGAGAGGTTATTATGGACCTAGCACGGTGGATCTAGCACACTTCTTGAGTGCCCCCTCAGAGTCATTCATGGTCATCCTCGTCTACGTCGATGATCTGCTCATTGCCTCCCCCGTGCCCGTAGCTGTCCAGTCTGTGAAAAACCTGCTCTTCCATATACAAGATGAAGGACTTTGGTCCGGCAGGAGTATTCCTTGGCATGGAGCTCAAGCGTGATCGTCTGTGTGTTATCCGTTACTCATTGTCCACTGTAAATGTGTGATTGTGCTACATTGTACAGCCCTCTGTGGTGGTTGACGTATACACAGACAGTGATTGGACACACGAAACTGATGCTCATCGCCACCGGTGCGGCTATGAGTGTGTACGTCTGAGCCAGTGAGCACGAACGAGCACAAACAGCACTGAGTGTGGTGAGAGAACCAGGAAGTTATGTTTAGGTTCGAAAAAATGAAAGGCAAAAAAAGAGAGTGGGATGGTGTCAGGCTAAGCGAGCATGCCTCCGCCCACCCATTCTCAAGCAAGGTGGAAGAGTATGGGACAAGCTTGAAAAGTTTACCTTGCCACAAAGGTAAGCTCCCTACTAAAAAATATCACCATTCGTTTCGGGGTGGCTGCCGGAAATGTTCCGGCATAATACAAAAATACACATTGCTTTCAAGTACCACTTTGCTCACTAAACAAATGTCACAGCAATATGCTACAACAAACTCCGGCACCTAGTGCAATATGGTCAGCCTATTTGGTGCTGCGTGAAACACACTCCTGATTCCCATTGTGCTAAGAAAGAACCTTCTGACCTATCAGAAAGACATGCCCTGTGTGACTCTTTCCATGTCTGCTCCAAGTCCAGTCATTGTCCGTGGACCTAGATGGAGCTCCCAAATTATACTTCAATACTTGAAGAGCTGCATCCAGATTACACGTTGAGCATCTCTGAGAAAACTGAGCCAGTAAACTCACAACAAAGCCAATGTCGATCAGAGTCATGGTGACAAGGTGAATCAAGGACCCAGTAGACTGCATGTATGTGGTCTGATCCACTGCCTCCTCAAGGTCAAGAGGATGGACAGGCTTGATAAGTTCTTTTCCATATGGGGTCATGGATATGCTAGCTGATGGCTCTACACCACAAAGCTCTGTGAAACGCTCCCTCAGAGTATGTGCATACCATTCTTGGTGAATTTTCAGGATCCCTTGCCTCCCATCCCTAACAGTCTCCATGCCTAGAACGACTGCCACCTCCTCAACCTTTGAGGTGCTTCATCTTGAATGCAGAATTCAAGAGTCCTTCCACTCAGTCAATGGCTGCCATACTTGTCGACACGATGATTAGATTGTTCTCCATGGATGGAGACGAATATCTCAGTCGCAGCACAGAGGAAGAGGATGAGTTAGTTGTACTGCCGCCTTTCTCAAATCCAGGCGGTTGGACCATGTAGATTTCTTTGTCCAGCTGCACATGAAAAACATTGTTGTTTACATGCATCTAATGGAAGTTTCAATCATGCTGAGCTGCCAGACCGAGGAGAAATTAGCTGACTGGAGCAAGCATGGAATCATTGTTGATGTCCTGCACGTACGAGTAACCCTCGGGGGCAACTTGAGATTTTTATAGCTCAGTGGACCTGTCACGCTTTTCTTCTTGCAGAAGACCCATCCTGCCTTCATCCCCTTGCACCCTACATGTAGAGAGACTTTCTCGAGGACATCACCCACCGTCAAGGCATCCATCTCTTCCTGAATTACACTCTTCCATTTTTTTTGCAAAAGAACCAGAACAGGCCTGCATCGAAGTAGCACGGTTTGGATCATCCTCAGTCCGAGTGTGAGTCGCAAAAGCCTGCTTTTTAGAAGAGGGTGTGGTTCCAGAGACAATCTCATCGCATTATGGACATGAAGCTTCTCATAGAGAAGGTCACAAACTTAGGTTGTGTGCAGTGTAACTTGTACATCGTCACACAGAAAGAAAATCCAAGCACCATGATGCCCAAGCCTCCATTTGCGAACGGATAAGCCATGATTTCTTGGCGGGATTGTCGAGGACCAGGCATCTGTCACTGGAACGTAGGTGTGTGAGAAAGACGTAGTCCACTGGCTGCATGTGAGTATTCGGCAAGGGGCGAGACTAAGACGTGGAAGAAGGAGGGGTATTGTGCGGGAAGAGGGTGCGTCCGGAAGGCTCCGGTGAAGAATGCGAAGATGGGATGATGCTCCCAGTGTCTAGGGGGTTATCATTTGGGGACGTAGAAGGTGCTTGCACCGCCAAGGGAACGTCCTCGATGGGTGACGATGAGGCATGCAACATTTTTTGCAGAGCTCAAGTGGGTAGAGATACTGCATATAGCAAAAGTAAGCGTCACTGGTGGGTGTAGAGAAAACATGTGGCGGCGTGCTCTTGACCACTTATGGCCAATCAATCTAAAACAATACACTCTTCCAATTGTGTACACACAAAGTGCACACTCAAGGAAGATTCTGAGAACCTTCATAGATGTTGCATGGAAATTTTCTTTCAAACCCGTTATCCTTGTGAAAGAAAATTCGTTGTTTTCACTGGAAAAAATATGTAGGGGAAAATGTCTAATGGATATGACGAATAAATTGAAGGTGACATAAGTGTAAGCACGAACACATCTAGGCTAGTTGTATTCTAAACAAGTAGAACAAGACACATTATGTCATTATTAAAGACAATGGAATGCAAAGAGATCCACCTCATGGTTTTGAGAGGCAACCTGATGCTCGAGCGCCAATTTTTCTGCTGCTCGAGTGTCAGCTTGACCGTTGAACTTTCGACAGCCTAACTGTCGCGCGAGCGAGGTCAAGCAAATGCAATGTGAGGTTCCCTCCAGGAGTGAATTTCTCTGCAAGGTTGAAGTAAAACCTAATGTTTTTCCACGTATGCGATATGGAAGAGTGCAAAGGAAGAGTACTAAGTCTCCCTTCTCATGACCCATTTAGCACCGATCACCCCATACACTTCCTCCATACACTCACCATATAGACCCCCACTCCGTCCCCCACATTCACTTGCACATGTGAACTACAGCATAATACACTAGTGTACACTTAATACACATTTATTCATACAATTTCTCCATATACTTGTGTGTGATGCTTTCATTTACATGTGCAAGAGAATTTGAAGGTTGCGGGAGTGGGGAGTTCTATATGACAAGTGTATGGGGGAGTGTATGTTGTGACTGGTGTGAACATACACTAGTGTAGAATGTTGTGATTCAGATGTGCAAGTGAATGTGGGAGGGGGGAATTGAGGGAGGAGGTGTTGTATGTGGTGAGTGTAAGGGAGCTTCTAGGACATACAAATACGACACGTACACAGAAAGTAACCTTCTTAGAATCCATGTTAATTCCTAGCACCCTCCATACGCTCACCACATACAACCCCTCTCTCATGCCCCC
>SZWC01029812.1:0-10342 GCA_023375785.1 Penium margaritaceum | reverse complement strand
GAGAGAGAGAGAGAGAGAGAGAGAGAGAGAGAGAGAGAGAGAGAGGGAGTCTCCAGGGAGGGAGGGACAGTGCCGAGGAATGGCTGAATGGCTGAAGGAGAGCGGACAAGACAAGGGGAGGGGAGTTACGGAAGACGGAGGCCGAAGCACTCACTCTGCTGGGGCTGCACAGTAGCAATGAATGGCTCATCCTCCGTATCCACTGCATCAGCCGCGGTCAGCGCAGGATCGGCGTGTGGTGCCGGTGCAGTGAGCAGCTCCTGCAGGGCACGGTACACCCTGTTGCCGCGTGCTGCTGCCTCGTCGTCGTCACCACCCCAGACCGCGTCACTCTCGCCCTCGGAGCCGACGCGTGAGGCCATCCCCGTCGCCGTTCCACCACCATTGACGTCGTCATTGGTGTCCTCGTCGTCGTCGTAGGTGGACAGCCGCAAGTCCTGTGCGATGGACCACACGTGGAGCGCTCTGACAAGCGACTGGTGTGCAGGCACGGTGACATCGCGTGGGGCTCCGCCACCGTGCCCTCCTGACATGCCCTCCACAAACGCGGAGGGGGAGGAGTCTCCCACGTGGGTCTCAAGGTCGTCGACATGCGGCACGGACTCCATGGGATGAGAATCTACATAGGGCTTTGCCCCGTGGGGTTTTGGCTTGGTGATTGTGGGCAGACTGCCCTTGCGCCACGCCCCTCCTACACGCGAGGACATGACTAGCGACGTGGGCGGCACGCCCACGAGCAGGGCCATGGCGATGAGCAGAGCGAGCATGACCACGGCAGGCGCACGCACAGAGGCAGCAGCCATTGGCTTCATCTTAGGTTGCCGAAGAATGCTGGCGCGGCAGACGGCTGAAAATTTGCTCAGTTGTCGTGTGTTGTGTGTGCTGCTGCTGCCAAGCCCTGGCGCTTGATGGCGCTTGATGGTGGTGGTGGGTTAGTTGCGCCGTGCAACTCGTGCATTCAACCGCGGCTCAGCTTTTGTCGCCCAGTAGCCGGGTAACCTATCCTTCAGATCACTCAAAGCGTGACACTCAAAAAAGTCTTCAGCTACTGAGCGGCGCAACCTCTCTCTGCCTCGATCTCCGTCGGCAAGCAAGCCCTGCCGCACGAGGTGTGCGGCACGGCTGCTGCGGGATGAGGTGCGGCACCACCACGCCAGCTGTGCACAAACGCGGCAAACGCTTGTCAAGGACAAGTGTGTGCTGCTGATTCCGAGTGAGACTTGTAGATGTGCTGTGCGTCGCCACCGCACACTGTGGTCTGACCGTCGTCCACACTCGTTCAAATCGTTCCTCTGGGGGTGGAGGGCAAGTTGCGTTGTAGGATTTTCAAAATTGAGCTTCGGAAGGCCGCTTTTGTATGCTGTTGAAGCGGAATACGCGTAGGGCGTCCGCGTGCGCGTGTGCGCCGGATCCGCAGGTGCACGTTGGCTTCGGGGTAATGCCCGAGGCGCGCTGTGAATAGTAGCCTGCGATCCTCTCTCCCGGACAGGCGTGTGTGATGAGGGGGGCGCATCCAAAGGGATCGGTGCACACGGCGACGCGGCAGATTGCCGGAATCGCGGCGCGCGCGCCTCGGGCCCTGCTTTGGCCCGGTTCGCGTCCTTCATCCCCCCCCCCCCCCCCCGTCGTTCTATGTAGCCTCTGACGTGGTGAATTATGGATTCTCTCTTTTTTCGATTTTTTGTTCAAAAACATCACGAAGCAGAAATTTCGCGGCGGCTATCGGCACGCGCGTGACAGCACGTTCAGCACCGAGCCCCAAAAGCTGCTTCTGCTGCCGGCGCTGTCGTTGCGCTTGCAGCAGCAGCCCCGTAGCTGCTGCTGCTGCCGGCGCTGCTGCAGCGCTTGCAGTTGGGCTGGTTGCAGCTGCTTCAGTGGCCATGAAGGCTCGTCGTTGCGACAACAAATGGTTGCTTAGGTGACAGCTATGGCGCCTGCTGGCAGGTTGGGGCAGCAAGCAACTGCCTCCGCAACCCCTGAAGCCACTAGTGCCAACAGAAAAGTGCTGTTGGTACGAGACAGAAGGTGCGATGCAACTGCGAGCATACGCCAATGGTGATGGTGACGATGTAGAACGGCCGAAATGGAAAAGGTCGGCGCGGCTGCGTGTGTGGCTGTGATTGATCGAGAGCTCAGAGCTGGACACTGCGCACTGTTGCTGGCCGGCCTGCTTCTTTCTCTTTTCTTTTCTTTTCTTTTTTCTTTTTTCATTTTTGGGTTTCGTTTTCACGCCTCCCCCTCATCGGTTCTGCAAGCCGACAGGAGTTGTGCGCTTCGGCGTCGTCCCGAGTCAGCAGATCCACCTGCCGAAAGCCCACGCGTGTCCCCATCCCATCCCATGCATCATGGCGACGCCTGCGTGCGATGTGGGCAGCTAGCACACCACCTGTGACATCTCATGCGCATGCATGGGGGTCAACATGGACCCTGCAAACCGATGTACGCCGTGAATCTGCGAGTGTGGCGTCCATCCTCCTCTCACTCAGATCGCCGCGCACGCGATGTGACGTGATACATGCGCATGGCATCGTGCGTGAGTTGCATGAAGCATGGGGCACGCAGCACGCACGCGGACAGCGACGGCGGCTGGCAGCTGGGACGCAGGCCCTCGACAATGCCGCCGCACTTTCGCGCGGCTTTTTGCAGTTCGCCGCCAAGTGCAACGCCACAGGCCCCGACCGAGGGGGAGATCGGAAAGATATTTTCCGCTTGCGGACGGCGCAAACCATCGAGGGGCACGCGCGCGCTCGCGTTTGTCGCAGTTTGGCGTCGTCGCCATCGTTGCGCGGGAAAACTGCCGCAGCCAGCCATGGCCGATGTGCATGGCCGCACTCCACAGCGACGGGGTCGAGGTGGGGGACGCGGACTGTCCGGCAGGTCGTCACCCGCCCGCTTCAAACTTGCTCGCTGTTGCGCCGGGCAGAGGGGTCCTGCGTGCCTCTCACTCATTGGGAAGGGGACCGAGGAATTCCTTGGGCGCCTGCGGACATGCCTTTTTTGGGTTACATAGTAACCCTATTACAATCGCTTCGCGTGCCAAACGACGCTGAAGAAAATCGTGATTAGTGGATCGGTCATTTTCTTGACATATCCACCAATCAGGGTGCGAGAAATTTTCGGACTGTATGCCCCCCCAAGTCCGCGGACGCACAGGTAGGGTCGGCCCACGAGAAAAACATCACGGACGTCGACCAAGATGTCCGGACAGACCCCGGATAGTACGGAATGACAAGTCCGACGCCAAGACAAAAGGGTAAGGACTGTACGTTGGGTTGGGTCCAGCCCCTCGGATCCCCTGGCCAGCAGAATTTAATGTTGTTTTTTCCCCTCTATGTCGCTCCTCCTTGCCCTCGCCCGTCCAGTTTCACGGAACTGGTCGTCGTGGCAAACTCTTTGGACTCGTGAACCCGGCTTCAAACAAGGTCAACATGCAAATGAAAGAAAAGAAATTCAACCAACGTCATATAAGAAGGTAAATTAATCTAATTCTGCGTCATCTGATTTTTTATAATATAAAGAAACAACCAAAATTCATCCAAATTTGTCGAAGATAATTTTTTGTGAAGTTCATAATAGATGTGTGAAACTAGCATGTTCACAATAAAAGAACATATTAATCTAATATAAATGAATTAATCATCAGAAAGAACCATATTCATAAAAAAATACCGAGAAGAAATGCCTTTAAGAGGTTTTTCTTCAATATGTTGGTGAATAGTGTATCGCCAAGCGCATTCGTTCAATTTTTGGTTATGTATTTTTCGCTTTTACATCCACACAAGCTGGAATTAATCCAGCATATCTTGAAGTAATTTAGGAAAAGTTCGTCCAAACCATACACAATGTCTAAGAGCACACATGGGCGAACCAAATTAGTTTGAACGAATGCGGGTGACAGTTTGGCAGTCCATTTACAACCGTTTTTGGCTTCCACGGACGAGGTAAAGTCTCATGGCAAACCTTCCATNGAGAGAGAGAGAGAGAGAGAGAGAGAGAGAGAGAGAGAGAGAGAGTCAGCATGCTGTGCGATCCCCAGCAGCGTTGCCGTCTGCAACGTGTTGGCACGCAAGAGTGCAGCCTCTTTGGAAAGCTGTTCTCAATCCGTCTGTCTGTGCAGTCACGTTGCCAAACGTCTCTGACCATGGATGCTGTGGAGAGGCTCCGGGACAGCCGCCGTGGAGATTAAGATCTTTGACATTGTGCAAAACTCATCACACGATGAAGTCGTTGACGCTATGGAAGGGGTCTTAGAAGGTTGAGTTCTTTGGGAACTGAGCTCACCGCGTCCGTTTCTACAACCTCGTTTTGTATGCCCTTTGAGTATGGCTGGGAGAAGGGCTCCAGGACCGCATTGCGTTGTTACAGGTGGGCAGGCCAGAGGTCGGCTGTCGAGTGCCCTCATTCAGGGCTGCGTGAAACGCGTTCTTTTCCTTCTCTTTCTTTTTCTGGTTTTGTGGGGTAGGAGCGATTCCATGTGTGGCTGGATCAGCCGCTGCTGCAGCCTCTGTCCCTGTCCTATGAAGCCGGCTATGATTTTTTTCTGCCTGGTTTACGATGTCTGGAATGGCAGAGCGTGCGAGTGGAGAGCGTTTGTCGTCTAGTGCATGCCTGCTCCAACTATATGTGTGTTTTGGTGCGTCCTGTCTGGCTGGGCATCGTTTCTTCTGTGCCTGCTCGTGCGTGTGCAGGATCCACGACATCGAGGCCAAGTACTACGCGGACAGCGAGGACGCGTACGACATGCGCAAGGTCCTCAAGGACCAAGACAAGGACAAGCCAGCGCCAACGACGACACCAGGAGCAGCAGCAGCGCCAGCGGCTACAGCGTCGGCGAAGGGGGGAGACAACAAGTCGGCAGCAGCCGCCGCAGCAGCAGGAGGTGCGGATGGCATTTGTGAAGGAGGGCACGATGAGCGAAGCATGTGTGGAGAGAGAATAGGAGCGAGGGATGGTGTGTGGAGTGCTGTGCATGGCGAGGATGATGCTGTGTGATGCAGACCTCTGCTGCTCTGTACTGTGACTTGCCGTCATGTGCCATGCTGTTACTCTGGAGTGTCATGCGATGCCGTGCCGCTCCGTGTTGTGCCATGCCATGCCATGCCATGCCATGCCATGCCATGATGTGTCGTCCCTACACATGCTGGCGCATACTGTGTCCTGCGTTCCCGTCTCCTTCTTTGTCGTCGTTGCTATGTGGACAACCGTTTTCTATGTTGACGAATGCCAAACGTACAAACATCGTCGTGCGGACAAACATTTAACATATGAGGAGTTGGGCAAGCGCAACCAGTCATGTTTCTGGTCATTCGAACTCACAGTAGCAAGGTCGCGCTGTCACCTGCTCGGTGAACTTGCGGGCAAGAACCAGGTAGGCGTATGGCTATTGTGCTCTGCAATGGCTTCGCCAAACGGAACCCAAACCAACTTGGCACATGCGCATACTCCCCATGAAGAGGTTTTTTCTTGTCACCCATGCGACAAATACTGTTTTTTTCTTCTTCTTCAACCCAGACTGCATATCTCATCGTGCACAAGGGCCTGAATCCGGAGCATGCATGCGCACTCACTGATTGGCTGACCTTCCAGCTGCGCGTGCTACTGTACTGGATGGCACATTCTCTGGTTTTTTTTTTTTTACTCTCTTGTAGTTCTTAGATCGGCCGCAAAACTGCGCGAAAAAGCCTTTTTCTGCTGGTGCTCGCCCGTAGTGCCTGGCCAGTGAGGCGCGCGAAAATTCATATTCGCCGAGAGGTTCCGCTTCAGCGAGAGCGGGCAAGGGGAGTCCCATGGTCGCAACTGGAGCATCCGGGAAGTCGGATGTTGGAGTGCAGACCAAACCGCGAAGCTGTTGCCCAGCTGGCACATGCACCAGGCATGAGGGCCTGAAGTGCTGGGGCCCATGTGGCGGCCAAATCTATCTCCTGCACACGATTTTTTTCTTGGCACTGAGATGCTTGCCATTGAACAGGATCGCCCAGCTTTTGCAGGTGGTTTGCCCAAATGGCCCATAATCTCTCTGCAGACACATGAACGAACGAGAAAATTACCGTACTAGTACCTGAAGGTGTTCTTTTTTTTCTTTTTTGTTTTTGTTTTTTTTCTTTTTTTTTTCCTTTTTTTTTTTCTTCTTCTCCAGGGTTTTTGGCTTTGTCTCTATTGAAGGCACCTACATTTGTCCTTGTCCTCAATTCGTGACACTTCTGTTTTTTTGTTTATTTGTCCATAGCCTCCTTGCGTGTATTAGACACATTTAGAATAATAGGGCAAGTTTGCACTCCACTGCAGGAGGCGACCCGGGAGGCAACATCCGCGATGCAAATGTAGACGTCGGTGCATGCGAAGCGCTGACGCCGAACGCGAGAGAATTCAAACTCTAAACTTCAAACTTTGAACTTCGCTCATCATGCTGACAGCTGGGGTCAAGCGCAACCTCCAGATAAAAAAACATTGTGTCCTCGTTTCAAACATAAGCTGATTAATTTGTCCTTGTGTGTATGTGCTACGGCTCCACAACTGTTTGTCTGCATATTCTTTTTTTTTTTTTTTTCAAATGCTAAATGCAAGAATGCCGTACTGTCTGGTTGTTGGAGTGGGTGATGGGACCGTGGTGACAGTCTGAAGAGGACCCCCCCCCCCCCCTCTTTGGATGTGCAGACTCTTCCACTGCAACACCACCAGCGTCGTCACAGCAAGGGGCCCACGCAAGTAGTGGGGATTCTGCCACAACAGCAGCAGCAGCAGGCAGCTCAAGCAAAGGAGGGAGTGCAGCGGGAGGCAGGGTAGGGCAAGGCGCAGGCCGCAAGGATGACACTTCTGCCAAGGACAAGGGCAGCGGTAGTAGTGGAGGCGGTGGGGGTGGAGGCAAAAGTGGTAAGAAGCACAAAGGCAAGGGAAAGGGTGGTGACAGCAGCCATTAATCAAGGGGCAGCCCTTAATCCGTGGGCGTAGCGCAGTGATTTTGGCGGTCCCCAAGGTGATCGATGTCCTGTGGGAAACTAATTCTGGTATTGATAGCAACTCCAAGCTAGAGCAAAAGCAGAGTGAGAGTTCATCTATGATGTAAGCAATGATGAACCAATGTGTCATTACCGTTCTCCCGCCTAAATTCGCAAGGAAAATAATTAAAATGATTTCCGGACCCGGTGATTTACCCCTTGTGTCTTGTTCTGTAACGGTTGGAAATTAGGTTACTTTGTGTTCGGAAAAAGGTGAAAAAAAAACCGTCGTGGATGAATGCAGGTTCTCCACGCGGCTTCGCTCGGCCATCGAGGAACACCCCCCACAGGCGCGAACCACGCTTGGACGTTGATGGCGTCCAAGCTTCAGGAGTCGTCGATCTGCTCCAGCTAGCGAATCCGGTCTCCCAACCGGCCCCGACCACTTCACTTGAGGCAGAATCGCGTCTGCGGACATGACACGGCTAGTCCACTTCGAATTTTCGTGGGCGTATACTGGCTGCCCCCTCTTCCAGAACGGCACAAAATTAGTCTCCAGTTGTTCGAAATAGACTAAAAAAAAACACCTTCATGAAAACTTCCGCGAATTTAGGCGGGAGTACGGTATGTTGTCATCAAAGTAGCTGCATACGCTACAACACTGGGAAATACATCCTGATTGCCAGGTGAGAACTCCATGCACTTGTAGAGTTTCCGATAGGAGCCTTGTTTGGCTGTGAAATCCTTGCCACACCTTAGAGGGGAGGGGCCCCAACATTCATTTACGGATGGTTTTCATCTGGCTTTCATGTATGACAACATGCTACATCAGCTTCGTTGGAGTGTATTCGTTTTGTGCTTGGGATACAAAACCAAATATAGATAGTGTGCATAATGACATGGATAGAAGTCCACAACTGAGAAACATCACCAACCACGTACTTTGGCTTCATCTCCAACCACACGGAAGGAGGACCCCCATGACAGAGTACCACAGCTAATTCAAGGGCTCAAACACAATTGGACGGAGTTGTTATATGCCCGTCGTCGCAGTCGATAGATCCGCGGTGCCCAATGTCGAAAACGACCCGCACGCGGTGTCCAGAGTCGAAAACGAAAAAGACGCGCTGCCCATAGTCGGAAAAATGATGACAGCGGTGCCCATGTTTTTCGACGCGCGAGCGAAAACGGGCATGGCTGATATATATTTCATGTATATCTCACTTTTGACATGTTTTTTGACATAGAGCTTCGCCGGTCGTTGCGAGCTCGCAGGAGGAGTTTCGCGCCGAAACCTCCCTACGAGCTCGCGATGACCCTGCCCAACCCCCCAAACCTACGACAAACCACGGAGTTTGACGTAGGTTTGGGGGGGTTTGCAGGATGCGGCGCACGCTGGGCATCTGCCGGGCCCCGCTACCGCGGGGCCCGGCAGATGCCCGGGCAGAGAAAAAAATAACACCCAAACCCCCGAGTGTAACTAGGGGTTTGTCTGTTTTGGGGGGGGGGGGGTTTGCGAGTTGCGGCGCACGTGTGAGAGAAGAAAGGGAATCTGCCGGGCCCCGCTACCGCGGGGCCCGGCAGATGCCTGGGCAAGTAAAAAAATAAAACCCAAACCTCCTAGTGTAACTAGGGGGTTTGTCGTATATTTTGGGGGGGGTTTGCGAGTTGCGGCGCACCCTTTTGGAGTGCGCACCTCAAAAGTCGCGACAGTCATTTTTCACCCCCTTCGCCCTCGAAGTCGGCGAAGTTCGACTTCGAGGGCGTGGGTACAGTTGTTATTTTTTTCGTTTTTCGCTCGCACGACGAAAAACATGGGCACCGCGTGCGGGTCGTTTTCGACTATGGGCACCGCGTGCGGGTCGAAATCGACTTTGGGCACCGCGTGCGGGTCGAAATCGACTATGGGCAGCGCGTCTGAATCGACCGAAACGACGGGCAGCGGATTATTTATGCCCAACACAATTTCACGCCACAATCATAGTACTTTTTTAGATCTTTCTCTGTATGAGAATGGGGCATAATTGTAGTGAGAGCAGGGGAGCTGAAAATTTCATCATAGAAAACAAAATGCACATATGGAAAATTAAATGATACATACATGGATAACTGAAGAAAAAATCTCTTCAATGTTCGTGAAATTATTTTTCTACTTGGACAACGATAAGTTTTTTGAGACATCCAATATATTGTTGAATCAGACATATGAATGGATTATAAATACGAAAAGCGAAAAAAATAAGATTTCGGCTTGGGAAAAATTCACGAGATCCAAACAAGACGTAAATGTGAGAGGCTCGATTTCAGGGACATGTGAAGGCTCAATATTGACAAATCTGAAGTGCTGCCAAGACTGCAGGTTCCTCCTATTGTCACAGAACTACGCAGAGGTCCGGCTCGCGCCCGTAAGTGTTTCACGGGGACACAATTTGGATGGAACCGCGGAACCGACGAGCGGCGCGACGGGCTGCAAGCGGTTAGGAGGTGGTGGGTGGTTTTTTCACCCGAATTTGCGTCTTCGAACACAAGCGGCATGTCCGCAGGCAGGTAGACGTCCTCATCCGCATCATCCTCAGATGTCTACAGGTCAGGGAACGCCTCAAATTCTTACGGCCACCTTTTGAAAATATCTGCCCATTTTGCAATCGCCACACAGAAACAATCGAACATGCCTTCCGAGATTGCCCAAACCTGCAACCAACCCTCACTGCACTGTTCCATTCGGCCACCTTCATCTGCCAAACCCCAACCACAACGCTGACCTTTCACCACACCTCTACACGAAACCAGTGGTGGCTGCTCCTCCAAGCCACCGCCTTCCATGAAATCTGGAAACTCCGCTGCAGAATCAGCCTAGGCAGCACAAAAAACCCTCGCAACCCCTCTGCAATCCTTATGCCACTAATCCTAACAAAATTTGAAGATTATATCAACCTTCATATTTTACACCTACACAACCAAAACTCTACACACAGTCAGAAAAAAGCCACCCAACTCATTTCCTCACTTACAGCGCAACCAGCCATATGCAAAGCGGACTGCAAAGTTCAACCAACCCATTTAATTATCGCCCCCTCAATACGGCAAAACTGGATAAAAAGCAACACTTTACACCGTGGGGATGGGTAATTCCACGAGCAACTCATAGAGTTGCTTGGGAACCCCCTCAATCAACGGTCACGACCGTTGGTTGAAACTACCTTCGATGGTGGATGTTAGTGGGTCAAGGCCGGTGGCCCGACTCCCACATACCCCATGGAACAGAGTTCCGTGGGCACCTACCCCGGTGACATAAGTCACATGGAATGCAGGGTGTTCAATTCCCTGAAATTTCCCATCGCAAGATGCGGGCAGGGGTTAACCACCACCGAGGCGATGTTTCAGCCAAAAAAAAAAAAAAAAAAAAA
>SZWC01029811.1:8252-20781 GCA_023375785.1 Penium margaritaceum | reverse complement strand
AGGTTCAAGATGAAGGACATGGGTCCTCTTAACTTCTACCTTGGCATTGCCATCAAGCGTGACAGAGCTGCAGGTACCATCAGCCTGAACCAGACAAAGTACATCGACTCCATCCTCAAACGATACGACATGGCAGATTGCAAGCCTGCCAGCACACCGATGAGCTCAGAGTGCAAGCTCTCCACCTCCATGTCCCCATCCAACGAAGCGGAGAAAACTGACATGCTGGGCATCCCATATCAGTCTGCAGTGGGCAGTCTGATGTATGCCATGGTCGCCACTCGGCCAGATATAGCCCATGCTGTTGGGCAGGTGAGCCGGTTTGTGGTCAATCCTGGTCCACTACACTGGCAGGCTGTTAAGCGCATCATGCGCTACCTTAAGGGGACGCGACACGTGGGACTCCAGTTTGGAGGCATCGCTGGATCCGCGTCACTCCGTCTCATGTGCTACACCGACGCTGACTGGGGAGGCAATATCGACGACAGAAAATCCACCTCCGGCTTTGTGTGTATGCTAAATGGAGGTGCTGTCAGTTGGGCGAGTCGCAAGCAGGAGTGTGTCTCTCTATCAACAGCTGAAGCTGAGTACATTGCATTGGCTGAGGTGTGTAAAGAGGTGCAGTGGCTTCGAAGCTTGCTCTCTGAGATGAAGGCACCACACGCAACGGCAACAATCATCAAGATTGACAACATGAGCGCGATTGACATGTCCAAGAACCCAGTTCTGTCCAGGCGCAAAAAGCACATCGAGATCCGCTACGACTATGCTCGGGACTTGGTCTACAAGCAAACAGTGGAGCTGGAGTATGTCGGCACCAAGCTGAACCGGGCTGACATGCTTACAAAGCCATTGGACAAGGATCTCCACCAGGCGGGCAGGCAAGGTATCGGCATGGTCAACGCAAGTGATGAAGAATGATGATGGAAACTGACGCAAGGTGCAAGGGAGAGATTTGTTGAATATGTTTGCCCCTTGTTCAGTATTGTACGACGGATCAGGAATGCTCTGCCCCTTGTGGAGGTATGACCCCTGGATTTGTTGTAGGGTGACTCAACTATGCTCTGTCTCATATGAGATATGACCTGTGAGTACACCATGTAGGTGAGTGGTTAACTTGGCCATTTTGTTGATTTGGCCAAGTGAGAGGTCATGAGCTCGATCCTGGCTCCATGCACATCTTGGTTGTTTTAGAAGCTTCCAAGAAAGAAAGTCCATTGCTTCTGGGAAGCAACACGGCTGATCAGTCACCTTGGCACAAGGATGCTTATGTGTCAAGCCCACAGCGCAAGTCTCTTGGTGATGTGGCAGGGTCAAGCCACTTCTTAGGAATGTGCTTTTGAGTTCTAGGACTGGACAGACAGCTATAAAAGGACTTGTCTTGCATGCTGATCAATCAACCCTTGCTTGATGCTCTCTTGCGTATTGACGACTTGAGCTCTTCTTGAGATGTAATGCTAAGGCGTTAGTACTCTTGAAGGTGAAGTGTATGCCTGATTAAGTTTGGGGTGCACGACACATACCTGCAAAGGAAGAAGGTGCAAAAACCTTTGTGAGCTTTTTTGATTTCGCGGCGTCTCTGCCGGAGGTGGTTAGCTCAGTAGCTAACAATAGGTATAGGTATAGGTATAGGTATAGGTATAGGTATATGTATAGGTATAGGTATAGGTATAGGTTTAGGTATAGGTATAGGTATAGGTATAGGTATAGGTATAGGTAAAGGTATAGGTATAGGTATAGGTANCAAGCACCAGGGCAGCGGCAGGTGGTGGAGGAGCAAGCACCAGCAGGGCACCGGCAAGTGGGGGGGGGGGGGAGAAAGCACAAGCAGGGCAGCGGCAGGTGGAGGAGGAGCAAGCACCAGCAATGCACCTGCTGATGGAGTAGAAGGTGGGATGGGTGTAGGGGAGGGAGGAGTGGCAGGTGAGCAGCTTGTTGATGAGGTGGAACTAGTTGAGCAGGGTGCTGGAGGAGGAGGAGCAGGAGAACAGGGTGCTGGAGATGGAGGATCAGGAGAACAGGGTGCTGGAGATGAAGGATCAGGAGAACAGGGTGCTGGAGATGGAGGATCAGGAGAACAGGGTGCTGGAGAGGGAGGAGCAGCAGAACAAGGTGCTGGAGAGGGTGGATCAGGAGAACAGGGTGCTGGAGAGGGTGGAGCAAGAGAGCATGGTCCAGGGGGTGATCCAACTTCAAATGCTGCCGCCCGCATTGGCGGTGCAAAAAGCAGCTCCAAGCGTGCTGCTCTAGCTGCCATAGCAGCATCTAGGGTGTCAAAGCGTCAGGCAGGTGGCACTTTAGCAGCAGCTGTAGCAGCTAGGAATCTGGCGGCAAAGCGCAGAGCTGCTGCTGCAGCAAAGAAGTACAAGTAGATGATGTCCTTCTTCAGTTGTGACCAATGCAAACTGTGACTTTTAAAATGTATGAGTTTCTTTACAATGTGAGTTTGCTTCCTTTGAATATTGCATGACCTACTTTACCATAATGAAAGTCTCATAGTGAAAGTGACATGGTGACATGGTGACATGGTGACATGGTGGCTTGGTGACATGGTCACATGGTGAGATGGTCACATGGTGAAATGATGACATGGACCCATAGTAACATGAGTAGATTACATGGTGTCATGTTGTTTCACAGTGGTGTAAAATAAAAGGTTTTTTAAAGTTGACCTTTTTGGCACTTCGAATACACGTGCTGGAAATGTACTTCATTTCTCTGCTTCACTAGTTTCCACACACATGTGGCCAAAATGTGGCCAAAATCCTCAGAACCAGCTGCACCCACATCGATGTGGTCCATCGTGGCTACATCGATGTGTCGAGGTGGACATCGATGTTCCGAGGTTCGAGGGACCAAGGTCAACACTGATATCAAAACCTGGCGTCCTGTAAATTGAACCGAAATTGATATCGGGTTTAATTGTCAAATTGAAACTGAAGCAGTTGAAATTGAAATCAACATCTATGAAATCAAAATTGATGTAATCCAATTCAGTTTCATTTTGAAATGCCTAAACAGGGATGTATTCCACAAGCTTACGGTCACCTTGACATATTTTGGAGATACGTCTGGACGATTACTAGGAGACAAAATCCCAACTCTACAAGTCGATAAGGATCTTGCACAAGTCTGTGTGAGGTTTGGGGAATAACTAAGACACTTTCACGTATTATAACTTCAACCAATTCTTCACTGATGAGAGCACTGCACTGTCAAGGCAAGCGAGCCCGACAATGCCTTAAGCTCATTGTTTGACGTTATGGAGCTCAAGAAAGAGCTCCATGCGTGGCTTCCAAGTGGCCAAGTACAAGTGATTGGATAAGCTAAACTTGGGATAACCACTGAGGTGCTTCAGAGCCTTTGAAATAATTGCACCCAATGCTAGATCATCGTGCTCAGGGTGCTCTTTTCTTACTTCCTTTTTAGGCTGATGATGGAAATGAGAGCTACTTGGGCCTGTCAACGAATCGTCATAGATGTCACCTTTCAGGTTAGTGGACATTATAATGTGATGGCTTTGCAACGCCTGGATGGATGGGTGGGATCAGGCTTGTCGACCATGCCACCAACCACCAACGTATGCTCTTGCCACCAACATATGATGTTCAACATGTTGTTGAATGCATCAAGATGAACCTGTTGCTTAAGGACAACTATGCTCTTGGTGATTTGGCTATGCTCAAGTGCATCAAGTAGATACTCATTTGTCTTGGTGTCTTGAAAATGGTTCTATGCATGAGCGATGCTCGTTAACTACTTTTGCGATCCTCGGCCTGCCATTGACATGATGGTCACTTTGGCTGTCATAGAGCATGCCTGTGCTCTTCCAGGTGTTCCTTGCTCAAGGCAAGCCAAGGGAGCATCCTGGGGCTCTGAGATTGGTTCACATGCCAAGGTCGGCAATGTGTTTCTCCCGTCACCATCTGTTGGCATGCCATATGGACCAACGCCGCGAGATGATTGACATACACATGGCTGAGGACCATAGTTCTCCTTTGCTAGGGTAGAAGTTCTAACAGCTTCCACCATGTGCAAGTCACATATTTTGAGGTCCAAGAGGTAGTTGATTGCGGCCAAGATGGCTATGTCAATACTCTCAAGAGGATCATCATGTTCTCAATCTTGGGCCTTTAAGGAGATATGGTCCTTGTCTATTCCAGTGCCAGCCTTATTGTCCTTTGCAGTAGAGATGTCCACACCTATCACGTCTACTTTGCGAGTAGTGTTAGCAAGGCCCTTGGCCTTGTTACGGATACCGGGTGTTGACGACGAATTCTTGACTTCTTCATCTCCTGTCACCATATTCTCAGCAGAGGGAAGAAGTTTGTTGAGCTTGTAGCTACAAGTAAAACTAGGATGCACCAATGGCCTCTTTGCATTCATTGAATAATTCTTGGCTGATGTAGTACACAAGAACTGAACCCCACAAATTCTACTTCTTTTGCAAGTAAAAGTGTCCAGATACCCCAGTTTTTATCCTTAAACCTGTAAATGAGGTTAAAAGCAAAGGAAACACATGAAACCAGAGCCAAAATATCTTCAAAAGTAAAGATTATGATTGTGTTTCCCCTGCAGTTTGGACAGGAAATGTTTTTGACCGAAACATGGGGAAACAACCTACCTTTGGAGGTTTTGGTCCCGGAGCTTAGGTGGGAGCAGAAATGTCGAAACACGAGTAATGGGATGTTGGAAACTTCTTCGCATGTGCTTTCCAACGCTATGTTGCATGCGGTGTTTGGAGAAGTGAGTTACGACATCAATGTCTGAAGTTTGAATATGTTGTTGTGCAAGCGTATCTATTGCGATGGTTCTGTCACTCGATAGGTGGGCAAGCAGAATCATACGCGGCTGTGGACCTTATCACCACAAACAGCCTAGTCTGCTACTTTTTTGCCGCTTCAAAGATGGTGGAGCCGTCGGCCAATGAAACTGCTCCATTTGACTTAAGTCAGGAGGATTGGACGGTGATAGCAGCTGCCCAGCGGCAATGCACAAAGTTCAAGGTTGTTTAGTGACTAAGTCTCCAAGGGTGACACCTAGCCCTAATTCCAAGGCAACACGGGATGTGAGCTTTTATGATTTTCTTAACCCTCAGGACCCGATTACACTTGGCGATTGCGTGGATCGGTTGTGGGGAGTATCTTGGCCGTAAAGTGTTTTCTCTTAAAAGTGACTCCTCTCACAAGTGTGCCCCCACCAAAGTCGGGTTGTGGAGTCCAGTCGGGTCGTGGAGTCCATTCTCATGATAGGACGACCCAAGAGGGAGGAGAAGGATGTTAATTCCTCTGTTTTTTTCTATGGTGAGTTGAAGCAGCTCGACTAGATTCATGTCCCTCGTCGAGTCAACCTGTTGAGCTATACATCATTTTACAAGTGGAAATCCTATGTTTTTGGTGTGCTTAAGGAAGGGAAGTGTTAGCAAAATGTTAACACATGTGAGGTTATTTTGCCACCCTTTTCATGTCTTCTTATGCGATGGCGTGGCCAACAAACTTATGAAAATGTGTCTGCCATGCCACCAAGCAGCAGTAGCACTTGGTGGGATGGTCGCGTTGAAACACCTGCCGGTGCTCTCTTGTGAGCTCTGTGCCATGGCAAGGAGTGATGTGAGGGCTCTTGTGTTTGGGGAGGCCTCCGTTTGATGTCGCATTGGCCATGCCCCTTTTGACCTCGCGGGGCCCTTTGCGATCCTGCCGGGCCCATCACGATCAGTCACGATGGGCCCGGTCGAGTCAGAACCTTCTACGAAGCATCCAGTCCGCAATTTTGGTTGGAGAGCGACCAAAGCTACGTAATAATCCCAGATTTCTGTAACGGACACGCCTAGTTTTGGTGCTAGAATGCTGCTTGTGCATGCCTTTAGTTTGAACACAACAAACTGGCATAAAATATGCTAGCTTTGTTACACAACACCCATGCACCACATCCATGGCGTCCCGCCAACGGGAAAGACAAACTGAGTGGAGAAGCACTATGGCACGAAGAAGAGATCTGTCTAAGTGTACGCAGGCCATATGGAAAAGTGCTAGCAGCTGAGGCGTTTATAGTATCCATGCCAGAACGATGAAGAGCATTGTGCAAATCATGTTGTATGCATTTAGCAAGTGTGATTGCGACATGGTAATGTGGAAGTGTGCAACAAACAAATGCTACAGCTTGTTGTTTTCATCGAGCCTGGCAGGTCAACAATAGAGAAGGCAAACCATTCAAACATCAAACTGAAGTTAAACTAATTTTAACTTGGGCGAAGACGTACATACCCAGTTTTTTTAACTATGTGACCCATCCCCCCACCAGTTGAACAAAAAGTACTCCAAACATCCATATGGCGCCGCTACCACCCAGGCACTAACAATGAAAAGAGATAATGAGGCATGTCAAGGCCACATGTCATACGTCAACGACACATGACATTCAGCCTCATCCACAACGATCATACACATTGAAATGGCTGGGTTTGTGATACGTACGAATGAGTTCTGTTCAAGTTTTATGGGGCATTTGAAACTCCCCAAATGTTGATAGGGAACCTGCAGGGCCCCACTACCACGGGGCCAGGCAGGTGCCCATACAAAAGTAAAAACCCAAACCCCTTGATTATAGTCAGCAATAAGTTTGAGTTAGGTTTAATGCTTCACAAGGAGGCTTGATGAATGAACCTGAAGAGCTTTTTTTAGGTTTCCAATGAGTTGTTGGCTGGATTTTTTGAGAGCTCCTCACGATCAAGGACTCCAGCCGATCAATGATGAGCGACAAAAGTCACTGTGAACCTCACAAACCACCAATTAGCAAGCAGCTGATTGAAGAATGGCATGGTATGCAATCAGCGCCTCTCTTTGCTGACCGTCGATAGGCCGGATGGCCATGGCCTTTTTTTATCCTGCTCGGCCAATGATGCATGCCGCATACGATCATAATTTTGGGCTGGGATACTCAGTTATCTTTTTGACGGTGCAGGGCGGATGAGACTCACACTTTGTGTTTCATAGATATCCGAGCAATTTGGTCTTTTTGAATTTTGACATTTTCACGTCCATTTTAACAAAACATCAAATTCACTTGCGTTCTTGCATGTTTCCGCAATAGTCTTCCACAAGCCGAAGATCCACAAAATTGTAGATTTGTGGTGGCTGCGACATGCCGCAAAACGGTGGGTTTTCCTTTCAGCCAATGAAACTCAAGGCTTCTAGATGCACCGCGGATGTACGGCAGCTGGTGAGATTGTAGTCCATGCAATGTCACTGGCTACAGAACAAAGCAGGGTTCGTGTACTATCAATTTTGAGATTTTACATGTGGTCGGAGATACAAACAACTTCCGCATAGCCTTTGCTAGAAAACAAGTTCTTGTTGTATTGCTATTTGAATCCATTGAATAGTTGGTATCAGAATTTCCTTGGCTAACAAAAAAAATCATCATGCTTACACCATAAGCTCTGATGCTCTGATGTAAGTGATGTTCTGAGATTGAGATCCGGGTTTGTGGAAGGAAGGGAATAATCACCCTTTTACTCATTCCGCAAGGGGGTGAGTGACTCCCTACTCAGCGCTTGAATAAATGGTCTCTGCCACCTACCTGTGACAAACCTGGCATAACCTATTCCACTTTGTTACGTCACCTAAAATGGCGTCAGAATACCATAAAGGACTGGCGCGTCCTCTTTCAAGAAACTTGGGGATATTCTCCAACTTCAGTCATTTGGATGGTGAGGAGGATTCCTCACCGACCAGCTCTGTCAACAGGAATCTTCATAGAAGGTTGCAGTTTGCAAGAGGCCGACTAGATAGTACCTTGCACTATCCGGCCGCCGCATGAGGACTTGCGGACTCCATCGGCAGAACTCGAGCCCTTCGTGAATGTTCATGATGGGCTCCATGGGGCCCATGCTTTTGCATTAGGAATGACCCAATGCAACATTGCAAGGGGTATCCACCCATCAAGGGGGCCCTCACGAGGGCCCTCGTAATGATGAGAGGGCTTGCGAGGGGCCACCGACGGGCGTTCCGACGAGAACACCCCGCTGAGTGCCACATCCATCCGGTGACGTGTAAAACACATTTTCATAAACATGTCCGCCACGCCATGAGACGAGAGGCATCAACTCCTCGAGAATACCATTGCACGTGCGAAGATCTTTTTCCACCACCTCCCCATCGTTAACCATGCCAGAAACTTAGGATTTCCACGTGGACAATGAGATATAGATTAATGAATTGAATCGATGAGAGAAGTTTATGAAGTCGGGCCGCTTCAACCCACCGTTAGAATAGACAAATAAAATAATATTATCCATCTTCCCTCTTGGGTTGTCCTATGAAGAGAATGGACTCTGCGCCTGACTTTGGTTGGGGAATACTTGTGAGAGGAGTCATTTGTGAGAGACTTGACTTCATGCAAAGTCGTGAAGTGAGTAATTGGGTCCCGAGATCTCATACACCGAGAGAGGTTTTTACCCCATTTATGTGTAGTGTTACATTGGTAATCATGAGCTAGTCATCACCCTTGGTGACTCATTTCTTGGACGACCTAGAACCTGTTGTGTCGCAGCTGGGAAGCTCTTGCTGCCACTCCACTCCTCCTCACTCAAGTCCGGTGGAGCAGATTGATTGACAACAGCTCCACTTTCCTTAGAATGACACAGAAGCAATAGAATAGGCCGTTTTCAATGACATGGTCCCCAGCTGTGTTTGCTTCCGCCCACCTTGTTGCCGCGTTGCAGAACTACCGCATCAGGCCAGTTTTTTCAGAAACCTACCCTGACTTTGAAGGGGTGCTACAGGCATCAGCCTTCTTTGAACTCTTCATGCAGCATTCTATTAGGAACCGCGAAAGAAAAAAGAAAAGAAAATCCATAAAGCCATCAGTCACTATTTTTAGACATTTTTTCTGCCAGCTACAACTCAAGGACCAAAACCTAGAAATGGAGGTTGTTTCTCCCTACACCAGTCAAGAAAGATATTCTTCTCACTCAAATTGCGGGGGAAATACTACCAAAATTGTTCAACGATGTTTTTTCCATGATTTTATGGTTGTCTTTTGCTTTGAGCCTCATTTATCATGTGTAAGGTGAAAATGGGGGTATTTGGACAATTTTCTTTGCAAAAAAGGTGGAGTTATGATAAGCAACTTCTGTCCACTTACCTTAGCCAAGAGTGCTTAAGATAACTTACTAGTGCATCCAAATCTTACTTCCAACCACACTCTCAAGTAACTCTCGTCCCCCCTCCCTTCCCTTGCCTCCTTCACCCCTTCGCACCAGTCATAGTGGGAGGTGGTCTCCCTATGTCCGTGATAGGATGAGGTCCTCTAAAATCTCCAGCACAGGAGAGTGGCTTAAACGCATCCAGAAATTGTGCTCCCCGCATGATGTCACCAACAAAGAGCACTTGTGGGACGGGCACCTTCCATGTTGTATACGCCACATTTACAAAGATGGCACCCGGTGGGAGTCCTGCCATGAACGATACTGAGGAGGGAAATGAGGAAACCAAGGAGATTGTCAGCCCCACGCATTGGCGATAAGGGCAAGGGCCTTGCCAACATTGCCAGTGACACAGACGTGATTGGCGTAGACACCATTATAGTAGAGGAAGAATACAATGACATTGGAGTAGATGATGACCGGCTCTCCTTTGAGGCCCAAGATGAGGAGGATGATGATCATCTCAAGAGAGTTGACGCTGCCACCTTGGCTGCTATTAACCACCTCTTGGACCTCATAATCCGTGACTTTTGCATAGCGAAATCTGTAAGGGCCTCGGTCCTAGCAAAGGGGAATGGAGCCCCTATGCCACCTGCTGGTCACACATCTTGCGACACTGATCGGGATGGCATAACAGTAAGTGGTGATGGGAGGAATACGCTGCCTACCTCGGCGTGTGCACCAATCCAAAAACCCCAGCCTAGACCTTTGGCTCACCTTGAGCAAGAAACACCTGGAAGAGCACGGACATGTGCTCATACATGGTTGATGGTGGGCCAATCACGCACTGGGTTTCCAGTGTGCTCTAGTAGTGCGCTCGCACTAGGCAAGGGCACTGAAATTCTACTGTACTCAAATTGATTATGTACACATCAAGTATGTACGTACACTAGCCCCACGGACATGACTCCCCCATAGAGATGGGGGTGTAGTTTTCAGTGTATTCTTGTATGGGGAACGAGCGCACTGCCCTCATACACTAGCCCCACTCACTGGACCCCCAATTGGGGAGGAGGTCCAGTTTTCCATATAGGAAAAAATCATGCACTGAGTGCGTGATCAGTGTTTTTTTGTGTGGGGAATGAGCGCATCACCCTGATACACTAGCCCCACGCACTGGACCCCCCCCATAGGGGTGGCGATCTAGTTTTCCATATAGGATAAAAATACACACTGAGTGCGAGATCAGTTTACTTTTTGTGTGGGGGAACCAGCGCACTGCACTCATACACTGGCCCCACGCACTGGACCCCCCCCCCCCATAGGGATGGTGGGTCCAGTTTTCCATATAGTATGAAATCACGCACTGAGTGCGTGATCAGTGTACTTGTGTGTGGGGAACAAGCACACTTCCCTCATACACTAGCCCTATGAACTAGACCCCCCCATAGGAGAGGAGGTCCAGTTTTCCATATAGCACAAAATCACGCACTGAGTGCGTGATCGGTGTATTTTTGTGTGAGGAGCGATTGCACTACCCTCATATACTAGCCCCATGCACTGGACCCCCCCATAGGGGAGGAGGTCCAGTTTTCCATAGAGGACAAAATCACGCACTGAGTGTGTGATTTGTGTACTTTTATGTGGGGAACGAGTGCACTGCCCTCTTACTCTAGCCCCACGCACTAGACCCCCCAAAGGGGAGGGGGTTCAGTTTTCCATATAGGAGAAAATCACGCACTGAGTGCGTGATCGGTGTATTTTTGTGTGGAAAACGAACGCACTACCCTCATACACTAGCTCCACGCACTGGACCCCCCCCCATAGGTGTGGGGGTCCAGTTTTCCATAAAGGACAAAATCACCCACTGAGGGCGTGATCAATGTACTTTTGTGTGGGGAACGAGTGCACTGCACTCATACACAAGTCCCACGCACTGGACCCCCCCATAGGGGTGGGGATCCAGTTTTCCATATAGGATAAAATCACGCACTGAGTGCGTGATCACTGTACTTTCCTATGGGGAACGAGCACACTTCCAACATACACTAGCCCCATGCACTGGAACCCTGCATAGGGGTGGAGATCCAGTTTTCTGCATAGGATGAAATCACGCACTGAGTGCTTAAACAGTGTACTTTTGTGTGGAGAATGAGCGCACTACACTCATACACTAGCCCCACGCATTGGACCCCCCCATAGGGGTGGGGGTCGATCTTTTCACATAGGAAAAAGTCACACACTAGACAGGTACACTTGAAAACCGGTGCAAAAAAAGGCCGCGATTAGCCATACCTCCATGTGCTATGTCCGCAAGAACGACAATCGTGTCTAAGGCAGGCCAGGGATCACAAAAGGATCCAGCATACATTGCTGATGCACTGAACCATTTGCAAGACGCCAAGCCGTACGACCATCTACTTGATGCACTTGAGCGTAGCCAGCTCACTAAGAGTGTGCTTGCCCTCAAGCATCAGGTTTACCCAGATTCATTCAGAATCATGTTGAAAATCATGGTTACATTGGTGCAGCGTGGTCTGATCGCCAAGCCTGATCCTGCCCTCTCATCCTAGGGTCACAAATCCAAGTATCCATCACATGACGATGCTCACAACCTACCTGGTGACACCCATGATGATCGGTGGAAAGACCCGAGGAACTCTCATTGTCTTCATCAGGTTGAGAGAGAAATAAGAAAATAAGACCTTGAGGATGATGATGCAGCATTGGTCGCCGAGATCTTAAAGGCTTAGAAGTGCCTAATTCATCCTTGTGCGGTACAACTCCATGCAGGCCGAGTATGGAGTGAACACATGTCGCGGCCAACATCGCCAACAGAGGAATAACAAGTGCCAACACTCTCCCCAATGTGGTGAACGTAAGATCCCTTGGTGTGGGTCGGGCAACCATAAACACTCTAAGCCGTAGGACAGCCACAAGGAGCGTGCAGACAGCAAGGTCACGACAGGTACCCTATCATGCTTCTATTTTAGGAAGACTGTGCACTATGGATTTGAATACCGCGAGCACCAAAAGGATCGTGCTGGTATGAAAAACCCATGAACAAGGAAAATGTAAGCAGGATAGGCGACAAGGAAACTGCCAGAATGTGAAGGGTGTCAATGGTGGTCGTGGAACAACGAACCGTGGGAAGAGTTCTTGAATCTCCTAGTGGCAGGTATTGGAGAGTCACTAGAGGCTATGGTTCAGAGATCCTTGGATGTTGAAAGCACTTTCATGTCCCAGGATGATGATGTTAAATATTTCGAATGTCTCACCAGGGCTTTGTTTTATCTTTTTCCTGCTCTCCCATGAGTAATTACTCTCTCTCTCTCTCTCTCTCTCTCTCTCTCCCTCTCTCTCTCTCTCTCTCTCTCTCTCTCT
>SZWC01029806.1:12541-25509 GCA_023375785.1 Penium margaritaceum | reverse complement strand
TTCTGCAGTTAGTTGTAAAACAGCCTAGAACTATTCCATTCCAAGATGTCTTTAATCACTGACGCCTGGTCAACAGGAGTGTTGCTAGGAAGCTTCCTTGCATCTTCTCATGGTATCAGAGCAGTGATACAGTTCTCACTGAGCTGCGCAGCAGAGACGTAGCAGAGCAGCAGTAGTGAGAGTCACTGCTGTAGTAGATCCACTGGGGCCTGTCGAAGACAGCCGCTCGCCGTCGGCTGCAGCGAGTGCAGCCGCCGTCCGCAGCCGCAGCGGCGGCCGCGGCAACAGCAGCGCAGCGGCAACAGCGGCGGCAGCAGCAGAGCAGCAGCAGCGGCAGCAACAGCAGCGGCAGTAGCAGCAGCGCAGCAGCAGCAGCGGCAGCCACGGCGGCAATAGCAGAGCAGCAGCAACTGCAGCAATAGCAGCGTAGCAGCGGCAACAACAGCAGCGCGCGGCGGCGACAGCGAGCAGCAGCGAGCAACAGCAGCAACGGCATTGCGCAGCCGCTTCTGCCACTGCTGTGCACGCAACCACACAGCTGCTGCTGCAGTTGACAGCACAGTTGTAACAACAGCTGAGCGTAAGCTGCTGCACAGCTTCCACACAGCCGCCTCGGAGCGGCTGCACGCTCGCGCAGAACCGCGAGAGAGAGGAAAAAAAGAGAGGGAGTCGAGCTGATGTCAGCATTTTTGCTTGCTGACGTCATCAGGTCATGCTGACGTCAGCAACCACCTGCTGACGTCAGCACCATACTTAGCCAATTTTTTGGCCGGACAGTCAAAAATTGCCAGCGTCTCAACTCCTTGAGAAACTCTGACACTTTTTTAATCCAACAAACATGCCCTGTCGACCCATACTGAGAGGCAACATGAACTCGTCTTACAACAAGGGGAAGGGGACAGGTGATCCCTCCTCCTCTTCTTCTCGGATTCTGAGCCCACGCTCGCAGGCCATTGAGGACCTGCGGAGCCAGCAGGATGAGATGCGTCGCCTACAGCGGGAGCACACTGATGCCATCCGCACGTTGAATGAACTTCTGCGTGCCCAGTCCACGGTCCCACGGCAGGTTTCCGAGGGAGCTACCGGCGTCGCGGTGTCTACACAACAGTCGGCTCAGGCACCCGTGACAGGAGCTAGACCTGACCCACCACCTCCTAACCCCCTGGATGATGATCCATTCATGCCAGGCATGACAAGCGACTCCCCGGATCATGAGATTCGAGTTCTTCAGGAGCGCCTCCGTCAGCTACGGACGGGCACCAGATCTCCTTGGTTTCCTCCGATACGATCGTCACCCGACTATCCCGGTGACTATCCCTTTCCAAGAGTCTTCCCCATCCCTCGTCCTCCTCGGCCTGCGGTTGCTCTCCCCACGGAGTGGCAACCCAAGGACTTTGAGACACCACCTCCACGGTACATCAGTGAGGACGGCTTCGACTGCTGGGAGATCCTCTTTCAGGTTTGGGCTCTTCAGAGGGAGTGTGACCCTACTACCACAGCCCGTATCAGCCTACAGACCCAGCACAAGTGCTGACAGCAGCCAGGGCGATGCGTAGACTACTCTATGCCATGCCACGCGAGACCGTCGTCAACTTCCGCCCCTTCCTTGGCGAGGCCGGCACAGGCACCGGCGCCGATCCACGCGGAGGTTAGGATCTGGCCTTATCCCTGCTGGCCACAGAGATGCACGCCACTCGAGCAGCACACATTCGTGCCTTCCACTCTCTCCGTCAAGGGCCTACAGAGCCTGCAGCCGAGTACTGGCGACGCACCATGCGCATCTACACGCGCCTTGGGACCTCAGGAGGCATACAGTTGTGGGCGCTCTGTACGATGATGCTCGGAGTTCACCTTGAGTACACTGACATCTTCACACGGTACAGGGACGCTGTCCTCGAGCCCTTTTTAGCCACTCTACAACTTCTCCCCTGGGCGCATCAGCTCTTCCTCCTGGTGACTTCAGCCCGCAAGGCAGCCGTGGCCCATCAAGAGACTTCTCTTGCTGCAACAGTCGTCGCATCACCACCATCTTCCCTCCTGCAGTCTCCTTCTTCATCCTCCATCACGTCCACTTCTTCCTCCTGCTCTTCGGCCCCGCCCACACCCACTCAGACACAAGGTGTTGCAGCAGCAGCTCAGGGGAAGAAGAAGAAGGGGAAGCGTGGATCAGGTCAGCAGCAGTCACAGCAGCACTCGTCATCCAGTGGTAGCAGTGGACGTTCTGTTCACTACTACAACTGTGGAGGGGCTCATCGCTATACCGAGTGCCAGCAGCCGCTCGACTGGGCGCGGATCACTCGATCATCCAGGCTCCACACGCCCTCCGTTCCACGTCTAGCATGTCATCCTCGTCATCCTCCGGACGCGTGGCAGCCACGACTGTAGCTGTTCCCGCTTCCTCACCGGCGAGTAGCAGCTATCCGGACCCACGCGACCACACCATCGCTGAGCTTCGTCACCTTCTGGCGCTCCGCTTTCAGGGATGTGCGAGTGTGTTTTCATCGTCGGGTGGTTCACATACTGTCTGCCCGTCCGTTCCTGTGGCTCGTGACGACGCATGTGGGGGAGCACAGCCAGCATGTGATGATGATGGGCCTGACTGCACCGATTGGGTTCATGACTCTCATCTTTGTGCCCTACGTCGTTCCTCCCCACTGACGGCTCAACGTCCCTCTGATGCCGAGTGTTCCATTGCCCGTTGTACGGTGACGTCCACCAGTCGTGACTTCGGTGGCACTTGGATCATCGATTCTGGTGCCACTCATCACATGACGTGTCGTCATAATGATTTTGTTGTTCTCGGTCCTGTCACGTCCGTGCGTTCCGTCTGTACAGGCTCTGGTCAGTCATTGCCAGTCCATGGTGTTGGGGTTGTATGTTTCGACGGTCCGTCTGGCCCCTTGTACCTTTCCGACGTGTTGTTTGTGCGTGATCTTGAGCTTAGCCTGCTTTCTGTGTGTGCCTGCACATTGATGGGCCTCTCTGTGGAGCATACCGCTGACTCAGCGACTGTGACTTCTACTGACACTCGCAGTGTTGTCCTTCGTGCCTCAGTCGTAGATGATCTGTATCGCGTCTCTTGGACCTCCCCTTGCTCTCCTTCCTCCTCCGGTCGGGTCTTTGTCACTGGTGTTCTGTCTCCGGAACACCAGCGGTTGCTTCATCGTCGTCTATGTCTCGTAGGTTCTCCTACCGTATCGAAGCTCATTCGGACACAACCAGCTCTCTGTCTTGACGCGGCTTCTTTCCAGAAGCCACCCAAGACCGATTTTCTCTTTTGCGCTCAGTGGAAGATGCACTGATGCACGTACCCTGACTCTCGTTCCCGAGAACTTCGGCCTCTCGAGTTAGTTCACTCAGACCTTCTCGGTCCTCTTCCGGTCGAGTCCCTATCTGATCGGGGCCGGTATGTTCTGACTCTGACTGATGACTTTACCCGGATGTGGTGGGTCTACAGCCTGCGTCAGAAGAGTGACGCCGTCCTTGCGGTTCGACTCTGGCTAGTGATGGCTGAGCGTCAGACACGTCACACGCTACATAATTTCCGCTCGGATCGCGGCGGTGAGTTCTTTGGCGAGATGGACAGATTCTTTGCTGAGCACGGGACTTTTCACCAGGTCTCCGCTCCTGCTACCCCTCAGCAGAACAGTGTTTCCGAGTGCTTGAACCGAACCATGGAGGATGAGGTTCGCGCTATGCGGTTTGAGTGCAGTCTCCTTGAGTCCTTTGTCTTTGAGGATTTTGCCTACATGACTTGTGTCTGGAATCGCCTCCCGCACGGTCCGCTTCCGGACCATATTACACCGTATGAGCTCTGGTTTGGACACCGTGCTGACCTTCGTCTTGCTCACGTCTAAGGATCCCTGGCCTCCGTGTGGTACACCGAGGACTAGCAGGGGTCCAAGGTCTCACCTCGGGGCCGCTTGTGTGCCTTCGTAGGCATTTCCCCGCGGTCGAAGGCTTGGCGCTTCTGGGACCCTACTCGTCGTCGCGTCATTGAGTCACGCGACACGCTCTTTTTCGAGTCTCTCACCTACCGTGACCTGAATTCGATCACGACACTCTCCGCCACACATGTTCCTACCTGTGAGGGTTCTCGGCGGATGGGGGAGACTTCTATGCCGGCGAGCACCTCTCACCAGGCTGATGTGTCTGTTCGAGCCCCCTTCATCTCTCGGTCTCTGGCCCTTGATGACCCGACGATCATCCCCATCGGTCCAGAGACCTCGCCCGTACAGCCTGTTTCACACCCCACAGGTGCCCCTACGTCTGTTCTTGAGCCTACTTCTGCGCCAGTACCTGCGTCTGCTGGCACTCCTGTTTCTGTGTCGGGTCCAGTCTCGCCTACTCCCCTACCTGCGTCTGCTGGCACTCCTGCCTCAGTGTTAGGTCCAGTCTTGCCTGCTCCTGCTATTACACCCAGCCCCGTGCCCCCCACACATGCATCTCCTTGCACGGCATCACCGGCTGCCTTGCCTCAGCCCCCACCAGCTGTGGTCGTGCCTGTCCTTGAGCCTGAGGTGCGTCCCTCGAGCTCAGGTAACTCCCGTGAGCCCGGTGGCCGTCTTCAACCACTGGATTCCGGAGCTCAGCGAGCGTCGGGCCCCGCACCTAGGTGCCCCTCTCGCAGCATCGCGAGTGGTGACCCCGGCACAAAGGCCCTAGGCCTGAGTATCCGCACTGAGCTCACAGAGGTACATCCAGCGTGCCCCGTAGGGCACGATCTCGTCACTCGCGAGTTCCATATCTCTTGTGATGCAGCAGCTGATCTTGTGGTCGTCAGGCCTAGCACCGAGGCGTGTGCCCTTGCCACGCAGAGCTCTCCCTCTATGGCGCCCGACCCGGGCACCCTGAGGGAAGCTCTCTCATCATAGGATGCTGACGCTTGGTACGCTGCCTGCGAGGATGAGCTTCGCGCTAACCGAGAGCATAGAGTCTACGAGCTTGTCGACCTTCCGCCTGGGAGGAAGGCTATTAAGGTCAACTGGGTCTTTCGCAAGAAAGTGAAGTCAGATGGCTCAGTGAAACGCTACAAGGCCCGCTTGTTCGTCAAGGGGTACTCTCAGATTGAGGGCATCAATTACATTGACACTTTTGCCCTTGTCGACCGCATGACCTCAGCTCGAGCTCTGTTCGGTGTAGTGGCTCAGCATGACTGGAAACTACACCAGATGGACGTGAACAATGCGTTCCTCCATGGCTCTCTGGATGAGGAGATCTACGTGGCTCAGCCACCAGGCTTTGAGGACGGTGACAAGGTCTGGCGCTTGTACAAGTCCTTGTACGGCCTCAAGCAGTCTCCGTGGTGTTGGAACCGGGAGACTCACCGGTACTTTGACTCGTGCGGGATATGTACAGAGCGAGGCGGCCTCTCTCTTCATCCTACCGACACCCGAGCGGTTCACCGCCATCCTGGTCTATGTTGATGACCTTCTGATCGCGTCTCCGTCCCTGGAGGCCGTGAAGGAGGCCAAGGCTGTCCTTCGGACTGCCTACAGGATGAAGGACCTCGGTCCTGCATCGGTGTTTCTTGGTATGGAGATCGTGCAAGATCACAGGCGTCGGACACTATTGCTACATCAAGCCCGATATGCACGAGTGATGGGGGAGCGTTTCAGCGATCTCCTTGGTGCAGTGCCCACCGCTTCCACACCTCTTACACCCGATGGGTAGGATGCCCTGAAGGTGGATGATCCCACACAGCTGGGGGAGACAGTGAACGTGACCTTGTACCTCCGTCTCATCGGATCTCTGATGTACCTGGCCACTACCACACGTCCTGACATCAGGACGTGTCCTTGTACCTTCGCGGTCAACCTCCTCGCTCAGTTCTCGCAGGCTCCACGTGCCAGAGCCCTTCACGCGGCTGTGTGAGTGGTGTAGTACGTGGTCTCCACGCTGTACCTCGGACTCTGATTTCGTCGGCAGTGTTGGATGGTCCTTGACGGCTACACTTACAGCGATTGGGCCTGGAGCCCAGATGGACGCAGTCGTACTAACTATGTGTTCCTGCTCGGTGGCACCGCTCTGTCTTGGTGTATCGGGAAGCAGGGCTGCATCACACGTAGCTCGTCGGAAGCAGAGTACGTTGCTTTGGGCGCAGGGGCTGCTGAGGCGGTATGGCTGTAGCGCCTGTTTCTTGAGCTTGGTCAGTCAGTACCCGCCATTGTGCTTCGTTGCGACAACCAGAGTGCTCTCGCCATTGCGGATAACTCCGGTGTCTTTCACGCTCGCACGAAGTACATTGCGGTTGAGCATTACTTTGTGCGTGATCTGGTGGAGCGACACGTGATCTCCGTCATGTGGGTTGGCACTGACATGCAGCGTGCTGACTTCTTGACGAAGGCACTAGCTCGCGCAATGTTCCTGGTGGCCATTCGTTCTATTGGGTTCCGCCCCATGCCTGAGGGTGGTTGAGTGTGGGATGTATGTCCGTGTCCCATCTGTTTTACACTCACTATTGTACTTGTCCAAGTGCTGCACGTGTATGGACATGCGTAACATCGGGTCATGGGGGAGTGTTGTGATTTGTGATGTTCTTGTACAGTCTACTATGACCACTCGGCCGTGTCCATACTCGTGCAGATCCTTGAGGCGGGCCCTGGTGACACCGGTGCGATGACTGGCGGCGGACTACCAGCTTGGAGCTGGCCGACTACCGTTCCAGAGCTCCGGAAACTGCCGGGACTCCCTGCTGGTTTTTCTACAGCTTGTAGGAGTTTTTCGGCGGACTGGCCATGAGGTCAATTTGCATGTTTTGAATTACGTGTCCACCGTCTGATGATGGATGCATGCATGTGACCAGTTGTAGCATCCGTCTTGTGATCCTGCACGTCTAGGTTCATACGGCGTAGCATTCTGACATGTGTGCGCAGAGTTACGGCATAAACAGTGGTTTTGGGCCGGTTTTGGGACAGCTCTTGGACCGTCGCGTGCGACACCCGCTGTGTGCCGCGGCACGTATTTATGCCATGGACCTGTCATTTGCCATCTCTCTCTCTCTCTGCAAATGCTATTGAAGCATTCAGACACTTTGCCTTGTGTCCCCTAGCCAAAATCTTGCCGTTGCATGCACGACTTGTGACTGTCGTCACTGTCTGATCAGGCACTGACGCCTGTGTTGTGATTTGTGACGTTCCTGTCGACCTGTACAGTTTACTGTGACCACTCGGCCGTGTCCATACTTGTGCATATCCCTGATGCGGACCCAGGCGGTACCGGTGCGTCGTACGGTGGTGGATTACTGGTTTGGAGCTGACCGACGGCCGTTCCAGAGCTCTGGACGCTACCCGGGACCTCCTGCAGTTTTTCTACAGCACGCAGGACTTATCGGTGGAATGGCCGTGGGCCCGATTTGCATGTTTTTGCATTGTGTTTCCACCGTTCGATGCCGGATGCATGCATGTGACCAGTCATAGCGTCCGGCTTGTGATTGTGCACGTATAGGTTCAGACGGCGTAGCATTCTGACATGTGTGCACAGAGTTACGGCCAAAACAGTGGTTTTGGGCCGGTTTTAGGACAGATCTTGCACTGCCGCTTGCGACACCCGCCGTGCGCCGCGGCAGGTACTTGTGCCATGGACCTGTCATTTGTCATTTCTCTCTGCAATTGTATTTAGTTTGAGTTTCCTGACACTCTGTCCGTGTCCCAACCCAGACCCTTGCAGTTTTGTCTCAAACTTGTGACTGTTGTCACACGCTGACCTGGCGCTGACGCCTAGTGTCACGGCAAGTGGTTAGGAAGGTTCTAGGAAACTTCTCATGGTATCAGAGCAACAAGCCAGAGCTTGTTGTGCTACACAGCAGAGATGCAGCAATCGCAGCAGCAGTGAGCAGCAGCAGCGGCAACAGCACACAGCAGCAGCGACAGGTCCTGGGAGGACCCACCAACCTGCGCCATTGCAAGGCGTAGGCCGCAACACCTGCGCGACAGAGGAGTCGTGCAGGAGGGGTGCAGCAGTGTAGCAGCACGCCAGCGCAGCAGCGCCATAGCAGCTGTCCAGCAGCGCAGCAACAGAGCTGGCAGTTTTGCAATCGCAGCAGCAGTGAGCAGCAGCAGCGGCAACAGCACACAGCAGCAGCGACAGGTCCTGGGAGGACCCACCAACCTGCGCCATTGCAAGGCGTAGGCCGCAACACCTGTGCAACAGAGGAGTCGTGCAGGAGGGGTGCAGCAGTGTAGTAGCACGCCAGCGCAGCAGCGCCATAGCAGCTGTCCAGCAGCGCAGCAACAGAGGTGGCAGTTTTGACCACAGCAGCAACAGCATCAGCAACATCGGCGGCGGCATCAGAAACATCAGCAACAGTAGCTGCCAAAGTGGCTTGAGGCCATTGCCGTCAAGCTCGATGGCAGCAGCAGCAGCAGCAACAACAGCAGCGTGAGCCACCGCTGTCCCTGTCCGTGCAACTTCCTAGAAGCCGAACGGACGTGGAGGAGCCGCGGACGAAAATCACGTCCGCCACCACCTCCCCGTCGGCAAGAGCTTGCCCTGGCTTCAAACGAACGCCGTTGTTGGCGTTTGAGGGTGCGTTGGAAAGCTCTTATCTCAAGCTCTCCAGATCTACCATTCACGCTCAGTTTTGTGGTCTTTCGCCACCAGCAGAGACTGAAGTGCAACACACATTTGTTTTCTGTTGAAATTCGGGCAGAACAGGGAAAAGTGACGTTTGCCACTTTTTCCAACTTTTTGCAACCGAAAATTTCACCATCATGTTCAGCACATTCAGGAGTCTCTGTGGTCCAAATTTCGCTTGATTTGGACAACCTTGAATTTTTATTGCTGAAATTTTTAAATTTCAGCACTTAGCCAAATTTCTGGCTGTCAGCACCATACTTAGCCAAATTTTTGGCCGGACAGTCAAAAGTTGCCAGCGTCTCAACTCCTCGCGAAACGCTGACGGTTTTGAAATCCGACAAACTTGACCTGTCGCCCCATGTTGAGCGGCGACATGAGCCTGTCCGACAAGGAGAAGGGACCGGGCGACCCCTTCTCCTCTTCGTCTGGTGTACTGAGTCCACGCTCGTAGGCAATTGAGGACCTGCGAAGCCAGCAGGATGAGATGCGTCGCCTCCACAGAGAGCAGACTGACGCTATCCGCACGCTGACTGAGCTTCTGCGTGCTCAGTCCACGGCTCCTGAGCGGGTTTCTGAGGGAGCTGCCGGCGTCGCGGTCTCTACCAAGCAGTCGGCTCAGGCACCCGTGACAGGCACTCGACCTGTCCCACCACCTGCTGACCTCCTGGATGATGAGCCACTCATGCCAGGCATTACTCATGATTCCCCGGCTCAGGAGATTCAAGTTCTTCGGGAGCGCCTCCGTCAGCTGCAGACGGGCACCCGATCTCCTCCGTTTTCCCCGATACGATTGTCACCTGACTACCCCGGCGACTATCCACTTCCGGGAGTCTTCCCCGTCTCCCGTCCTCCTCACCCTGCGGTCGCCCTCCCCACGGAGCGGCAACCCAAGGACTTTGGGACACCACCCCCACGGTACATCACTGAGGACGGCTTCGACTGCTGGGAGATCCTCTTTCAGGTTTGGGCCACTTCAGAGGGCGTGTGGCCCTACTACCACAGCCAGTATCAGTCTACAGACCCAGCACAGGTGCTGACAGCAGCCAGGGCGATGCGCGGCCTCCTCTATGCCATGCCACGCGAGACCGTCGTCGACTTTCGCCCTTTCCTTGGCGAGCCTGGCACAGGCACCGGCGCCGATCCACGTGGAGGTTGGGATCTGGCCCTATCCTTGGTGGCCGCAGAGACGCACGCCACCCGAGTAGCACACATTCGTGCCTTCCACTCTCTCTGTCAGGGGCCTGGAGAGCTTGCAGTCGATTACTGGCGACGCGCCATGCGCATCTACACGCGTCTTGGGACCTCCGGAGGCTCACAGCTGTGGGCGCTCCGTACGGTGATGCTCGGAGTTCGCCTTGAGTATACTGACATCTTCACACAGTACAGCGACACCATCCTTGAGCCTTTCTCAGCCACTCTGCAGCTTCTCCCTTGGACACATCAGCTTTTCCTCCAGGTGACATCAGCCCGCGAGGCAGCCGTGGCCCATCAGGAGACTGCCCTTGCTGCAACAGTTGTCGCATCACCACCATCATCTCTCCTGCAGTCTCCTTCATCGTCCATCACGTCCTCGTCTTCCTCCTCCTCTTCGGCCCCGCCCACACCCACTCAGACAAAGGGTATTGCAGCAGCAGCTCAGGGGAAGAAGAAGAAAGGGAAGCGGGGACCAGGTCAGCATCAGTCACAGCAACAGTCGTCTTCCAGTGGTAGCTCTGGACGTTCCGTTCACTGCTACAACTGTGGCGGCGCCCATCGCTACACCGAGTGCCAGCAGCCGCTCGACTGGGCGCGGATTACTCGTGGGCTCCAGGCGGCACACGCTCTCCGTTCCGCGTCCAACACGTCAGCCTCGATTTCCTCGGGACGCGTGGCAGCCACGACTGCAGCTGTTCCTGCTTCCCCACCGGCGAGTAGAAGTGATCCAGACCCACGCGACCGCACCATCGCCGAGCTTTGTCACCTTCTGGCGCTCCGCTTTCAGGGAGGTGCGAGTGTGTTGTCACAGCCGAGTGATTCACAGACTGTCGGTCCGTCTTTCCATGTGGCTCGGGATGACTCGTGTGGGGGGCACAGTCGGCATGTGATGATGATGGGCTTGACTGTACAGATAAGATTCATGAGTCCCACCTTTGTGCCCTTTGTCGTTTCTCCCCACCTGCTGCTCAGCGTCCGTCTGAGGCCGAGTGTTCCATTGCCTGTTGTATAGTAACGTCCTCCAGTCGTGATGCCGGTGGCACTTGGATCATCGATTCAGGTGCCACTCATCACATGACGTGTCGTCGTAGTGACTTTGTTGTTCTCGGCCCTGTTGCGTCTGTTCGTTCCGTTCGCACCGGCTCTGGTCAGTCCTTGCCAGTCCAGGGTGTTGGGGTCGTGCGCTTCGATGGTCCGTCTGGCCCCTTGTATCTCTCCGAGGTGCTGTTTGTGCCTGACCTTGAGCTCAGTTTGCTTTCTGTACGTGCTTGCACATTGATGGGACTCTCTGTGGAGCACACTGCCCAGTCCGCGACTGTGACTGCCAGTGACACTCGCAGCATTGTTCTGCGTGCCTCTGTTGTGGATGACCTGTACCGTGTTTCCCGGACTTCTGCCCCTTGCTCCACTTCCCCTTCAGCTCGTGTTTTTGTCACTGNGTTGTTCTCGGCCCTGTTGCGTCTGTTCGTTCCGTTCGCACCGGCTCTGGTCAGTCCTTGCCAGTCCAGGGTGTTGGGGTCGTGCGCTTCGATGGTCCGTCTGGCCCCTTGTATCTCTCCGAGGTGCTGTTTGTGCCTGACCTTGAGCTCAGTTTGCTTTCTGTACGTGCTTGCACATTGATGGGACTCTCTGTGGAGCACACTGCCCAGTCCGCGACTGTGACTGCCAGTGACACTCGCAGCATTGTTCTGCGTGCCTCTGTTGTGGATGACCTGTACCGTGTTTCCCAGACTTCTGCCCCTTGCTCCACTTCCCCTTCAGCTCGTGTTTTTGTCACTGGTGTTCTGTCTCCTAAGCACCAGCGATTGCTTCATCGCCGTCTGTGTCATGTAGGCTCCGACACTGTGTCGAAGCTCATTCGGACACAGCCCGCTCTCGGTCTTGATGCGGCTTCTTTCGAGAAGCCGCCCAAGACCGATTGTCTTTCTGCACCCAGGGTAAGATGCATCGCTGCACCTATCCTGACTCACGATCTCGCGCACTTCGCCCTCTTGAGCTCGTCCATTCGGAGCTTCTTGGTCCTCTTCCTGTTGAGTCTATGTCCGATAGGGGTCGATACGTCCTGACGCTGACTGATGACTTCACCCGGATGCGGTGGGTCTACAGCCTGTGCCAGAAGAGTGACGATGCTCTCGCGGTTCGCCTCTGGCTAGTGATGGCTGAGCATCAGTCCCGCCACACGCTGCACACTTTCCGATCGGATCGTGGCGGCGAGTTTCTCGGCGAGATGGATAGCTTCTTCGCTGAGCACGGGATTTTTCACCAGGTCTCCGCTCCTGCTACTCCTAAGCAGAACGGTATTTTTGAGCGTTGGAACCGCACCATGGAGGATGCGGTTCGCGCTATGCGGTCTGAGTGCGATCTCCCAGAGTCCTTCGCTTTTGAGGGCTTTGCCTACATGACTTGGGTCTGGAACCGCCTCCCGCACGGTCCTCTTCCGGACCACGTCACACCGTATGAGCTCTGGTTCGGCCATCGTGCTGACCTTCGTCTTGCTCGTGTCTGGGGGTCCTTCGCTTCCGTGTGGTACACCGAGGACCAGCAGGGTCCAAGGTCTCACCGCGAGGTCGCTTGTGTGCTTTCGTCGGCATCTCCCCGTGATCGAAGGCCTGGCAATTTTGGGACCCTACCCGTCGTCGCATTGTTGAGTCACGCGACGCGCTCTTCTTTGAGTCCATCACCTACCGTGATTTGACATCAATTACGTCGCTGTCTGTCATGCACATCCCTACGTGTGAGGTTTCTCGCCGGATGCGGGAGTCTTCGCCTGTGAGCACCCCTCGTCAGGCTGATGTGTCCGTTCGAGCTCCCTCCACTTCACGGTCTCCGGCTCTTGATGACCCAGCGATCATCGCTGTCGGCCCAGAAACCTCTCCAGCACCATCGGTTTCTACCCCGATTCCCTCGCCTCCCTCCGTACCCATGATCCTACACATGTGCGTACTCCTGTGTCCGCCGGCACTCCTGCCTCTGTGTGTGGTCCTGCCTCATTTGTCCCTACTGCCACACCGAGTCCCGTGTCTCCCACACACGCCCCTCCTCGCACGACATCACCAGCTCCCTTGGCTCAGCTCTCCCCGGCTGTGACTGTGCCCGTTCCTGAGCCTGAGGTGCGCCCCTCAAGTCCAGGTTACTCCCGTGAGCCTGGCGGTCGTCTTCGACCATTGGACTCCGGAGCTCAGCGAGCGTCTGGTCCT
>SZWC01029803.1:0-18128 GCA_023375785.1 Penium margaritaceum | reverse complement strand
CAAAGAATCATGTGTGCCAGGGCCCAACAGCTTACACGCTCTTCCAAACACTTACACACACTTACACACACTTACACCCACTTACATGAACTTACACACACAAACACGTACTTCCCTTGCACTTACACAAACTTACACGCACTTACACACACTTACACGCACTTACAAGCACTTACAAGCACTTACACAAACTTACACACACTTACACAAACTTACACGTACCTACACGCACTTACACGCACTTACACAAACATACACACACTCACATGCACTTACATGGACTAACACAAACTTACATGCACTTGCACACACTTACACACACTTACACAAACTTGCACACACTTATTCACACTTACATGTATTTACATATACTTACACGCACTTACATGCACCTATACAAACTTACACATACATCCACGCACTTACATGTACTTGCACGCACTTACAAGTACTTTCACGCACTTACACGCACTTACACGCACTTACACACACTTATGCACACTTACACGTACTTTTACAAACTTACACGCACTTACACACACTTACACACACTCACATGCACTTATACGCACGTACACACACTTACATGAACTTACACACACTTACACCCACTTACACACACTAATATGCTCCTACACGCACTTACACTCACTTACACGCACTTACACGCTCTTACACGCACTTACACGAACTTACACAAACATACAAGCACTTACACACACTTACACACACTTACATGAACTTACACGCATTGACATGCACTTACACAATCTTACATGAACTCACACTTACGTACACGTACTTACACAAAGTCACACGCACTTACACGCACTTACATGCTCTTACATGCACTTACACGAACTTATACGAACGTACATACACTTACACGCACTTACACGTACTAACATGCACTTAAACGTACCTACACAAACTTACACGTACATATACACACTTACACGCACTTACACGCACTTACACACACTTACATGCACTTATACACACTTACACGCACTTACACGCACTTACACGAACTTACACGCACTTCCACGAACTTACACGCACTTACACGCACTGACACGCACTAACACGCACGTATACGTACTTACACGCACTTACACGTACTTACACATGCTTACACGCACTTAGACGTACTAACATGCACTTACACAATTTTACACAAACTTACACGTACTTACATCCACTTTCACGCACTTACACGCACTTACACGCATTAACATANACATACACCCACTTACACACACTTGCACAAACTAACACGCACTTCCATGAACTTACACGCACTTACACACACTTACACACACTTACACGCACTTACACGCACTTACATGCACTCACACGTGCTTACACACACTTACAAATACTTACACAAACTTACACGCACTTTTACACACTTACACGTGCTTACACGGACTTACACACACTTACACACACTTACACACACTAACACGAACATAAAGGAACTAACATGCACTTTCACGTACTTACACGCACTTACACCCACTTATACGCATTAACACGTACTTATATGCATTTGCACCAACGAACTTGCACTTACACGCACTTACACACACTTACAAACACTTACACGTACTTACATCCACTTACACACACTTACACACACTTACACACACTTACACACACTTACACATACTTACACGCACTTACACAAACTTACACGCACATACTCGAGCTAACACACACTTACACAAAAAAACAAGCACTTACATGTACTTACACGCACTTACACGTACTTACATGCACTTACACGCTCTAACACGTACTAACACATACTCACAGGCACTGACACAAAATTACACGTTCCTACACGCATTTACACGTACTTATACGCACTTACACACACTTGCACAAACTAACACGCACTTCCACGAACTTACACGCACTTTTACACACTTACACGTGCTTACACGGACTTACATGTACCTACACGTACTTACATGTACTTACACGCAGTTACACGTACTTACAGACACCTACACGTATTTACACGTACTAGCACCCACTTACACACACTTGCACAAACTAACACGCACTTCCACGAACTTACACGCACTTTTACACACTTACACGTGCTTACACGGACTTACATGTACCTACACGTACTTACATGTACTTACACGCAGTTACACGTACTTACAGACACCTACACGTATTTACACGTACTAGCACCCACTTACACACACTTGCACAAACTAACACGCACTTCCACGAACTTACACGCACTTTTACACACTTACACGTGCTTACACGGACTTACATGTACCTACACGTACTTACATGTACTTACACGCAGTTACACGTACTTACACATACTTACACACACTCACATGCACTTATACGCACGTACATACACTTACACAAACTTGCACGCACTTACACGCACTCACACACACTTGCACACACTTACATGCACTTACACGCACTCACACGTACTTACACATACTTACACGGACTTACATGTACCTACACGTACTTACATGTACTTACACACACTTACATGCACTTACATGCACTCACATGCACTTACACGCACTTACACGCACTTACACCAACTTTCATACACTTACACGTATTTACACGCACTCACATGCACTTAAACGCACTAACACGTAGTTATACGCACTTACACACACTTATACGCACTTGCAAGTACTTACACGCACTTACACATACTTATACGCACTTACACGTACCTACACGTACTTACACGCACTTATACACACTTACATGAACTTACACACACTTACATGCACTTACACGCACTTATACGCACTTACACGTACCTACACGTACTTACACGCACTTATACACACTTACATGAACTTACACACACTTACATGCACTTAGATGCACTTACACACTCTTACATGCACTAACACGCACTTATTCACAGTTATACGTACTTACACTCACTTACACGCACTTCCACAAACTTACACGCACCTGCACGCACTTACACGCACTTACACGCACGTACACGCACTTACATACACTTACACAAACTGACACGTATTGACACGCACTTACACGCACTTACACGTACTTACACGCACTTACATGCACTTACATGAAAATACAAGCAACTATATGCACTTACACGCATTTACACGCACTTACACGTACTTGCATGCACTAACACGCACTTAAACGCACTTGCACACACGTACATGCACTTACACGCACTTACATGTACTTACACGCACCTACACGCACTTCCACGCACTTACACGCACTAATACGTACTTACATACACTTACACGCACTTACACGTACTGACACGCACTTACACGTACTTACACGTACTTACACAAACTTACACACACTTACATGCACTTAAATACACTTACACGCACTTAGACGTACTTACACCAACTTACACACACCTACACGCATGTACACGCACTTACCTGTGCGTACACGCACTTACATGCACTTAGACGCACTTACACGCACTTACACGCACTTACACAAACTTACACAAACTTGGACGTACTTCCACGCACTTACACGCACTTACATGCACTTAGACGCACTTACACGCACTTACACGCACTTACACAAACTTACACAAACTTGGACGTACTTCCACGCACTTACACGCACTTACACGTACTTACCCACACTTATACAAACGTACAAGCACTTACACGCACTGACAAGCACTTACACGTACTTACACGCACATACAGGCACTTACACATACTTACACGTACTTACACACACTTACACGTACTTACACACACTCACACGTACTTACACATACTTACATGCACTTACATGCACTTACACGCACTTATACGCACTAGCACGCACTTACACCAACGTACGCACACTTACATGCATTTACACGCACTTACACGTACTTACATGCACTTACACGCACTAACACACACTTACACATACTTACACACACTTACACAACTTACACGCACTTACACGCATTTATACACACTTACACGCACTTACACGCACAAACACGTAACATGCACTTGCACACACTTACACGCACCTACACGCACTTACACGTACTTACACGCACATACATGAACTTACATGCACTTACAAAAACTTACACGCACTTACATGCACTAATACGCACTTACACATACTTACACGCACTTACACGCACTTACACTCACTAAAACACCCTTACACATACTTACACACACTCACACGCACTTACACGCACTTACACACACTTACACGCACTTACATGCACTTATACCCATTTACTCACACCTTAAAGCACTTACACGCACTTATACGCACTTACACACACTGACACGTACTTACACACATTTACACATACTTACACGCACTTACACACACTTACATGCACTTACACGTATTGACACACACTTACACGTACTTAAATACAACTATACACACTAACACGAACTTATTTGCATTGACACACACATGAACTCACTTACACGCACTTACATGCACTTATACGTACTTGCACGCACATACACACACTTACACGCACTTGCACAACCTTTCACGCACTTGCACACACTAACACACACTTCCATGAACTTACACGTACTTACGCACTCTTCCACATACTTACACGCACATTCACGTACTTACACGCACTTACACGCACTTACATGCACTTACTCACACTTACACGTACTTACATGCACTTCCACACACTGACACGCACTTACACACACTTACAAGAACTTACACGCACTTGCATGCACTTAAACGTACTTGCACGCGCTTACACAGACTTACATGCACTAACACCAACTTACAAGAACTTACACGCACTTTCACGCACTTCCACGCACTTACACGTACTTACACACATTAACACGCACTTACACGTACTTACACAAACTTACATGTACTTTCATGCACTTACACACACTTACACAACCTTACACGCACTTACATGCACTTACACAAACTTACACACACTTACACTCACTTACACGCACTTTACTTACACGCACTTACACCCACTTACGCGCACTTACACGAACTTCTCAGACTTACACACACTTGCATGCACTTAAACGTACTTGCACGCGCTTACACAGACTTACATGCACTAACACCAACTTACAAGAACTTACACGCACTTTCACGCACTTCCACGCACTTACACGTACTTACACACATTAACACGCACTTACACGCACTTACACAAACTTACATGTACTTTCATGCACTTACACACACTTACACAACCTTACACGCACTTACATGCACTTACACAAACTTACACACACTTACACTCACTTACACGCACTTAAACAAACTGACACGTACTTACACGCACTTACACCCACTTACGCGCACTTACACGAACTTCTCAGACTTACACACACTTGCATGCACTTACACGTACTTACATGCACTTACACACACTTACACACACTTGCATGCACTTACACGTACTTACATGCACTTACACACACTTACATGCACTTACACACACTTACACGTATGTACACCCTTATGCGCACTTACACGCACTTACACGAACATACACAAACTCAAACGCACTTACATCCACTTGCACGCACTTACACGCACGTACATGCAGTTACACAATCTTACACGTACTTACACGCACTTACACACACTTACACAAACTTACACACACTTACATGCACTTTCACGAACTTACACACACTTACACGCACTTACATGCATTTACACACAATTACACGCACTTAGACGCACTTACACACAATTACATGCACTAATAAGCACTTATTCGCACTTATAGGTATGTACACTCACTTACACGCACTTACACGAACTTACACGCACTTCCACACATTTACATGCACTTACACGCACCTACACACACTTACATGAACTTACACGTACTAACACGCACTGACACACACTTACACGCACTTACACGCACTTACACGCACTTACACACACTTACATGAAAAAACAGGCACTTACATGCACTTACACGCATTTACACACACTTACACGCACTTGCTCGCACTAACACGCACTAACACGCACTTACATGGACTTACATGCACCTAAACACACTTACATGCACTTACACGCACTTACACATACTTACATGCACTTACACGCACTTACACACACTTACACGCACTTGCTCGCACTAACACGCACTAACACGCACTTACATGGACTTACATGCACCTAAACACACTTACATGCACTTACACGCACTTACACATACTTACATGCACTTACACGCACTTACACATAGTTACACACACTTACACGCACTTACACAAACTTACACACACTTACATGCACTTGAACACACTTACACGTACCTACACGCACTTACACGCACTTACACATGCGTACACGCACTTACATGCACTTATACGCAGTTACACACAGTTACACGCACTTACACGAACGTACATGAACTTGCACGCACTTACTCGCACTTACACGCACTTACACACGCGTACACGCACTTACATGCACTTACATGCACATACACACACTTCCACGCACTTACACGCACTTGCACAAACTTACATGTACTTACATGCACTTACATGTACTTACACGCACTTATACGTACTTACACGTACTAACACACACTTACACATACTTGCACGCACTTACACAACTTACACACACTTACACACATTTACACACACTTACACTTACTTACACGTACTAACACGCACTTACATGCACTTGCACACACTTACACACACTAACACACACTTACACACACTTACACACATTTACACACACTTACACTTACTTACACGTACTAACACGCACTTACATGCACTTGCACACACTTACACACACTAACACACACTTACACGCACCTACACACACTTACAGACACTTACACATACATACATGCACTTATGCGCACTTACACGCACTTAGACACACTTACACGCACTAACACGCACTTACACATACTTACACGCACTTACACACACTACGACATACTGACACATACTTACATGCACTTGCACACACTTACAAGAACTTACACACACTTACACGTACTTATACGCACTTATACGCACTTATACTTACTTACATGCACTTACACACACTTACATGTACTTACACACACTTACACATACTTGCACGCACTTACACGCACTTAGACGCACTTACACGCACTTAGACGCACTTACACGCACTTAGACGCACTTACACGCACTTAGACGCACTTACACGCACTTAGACGCACTTACACGCACTTAGACGCACTTACACGCACTTAGACGCACTTACACGCACTTAGACGCACTTACACGCACTTAGACGCACTTACACGCACTTAGACGCACTTACACGCACTTAGACGCACTTACACGCACTTAGACGCACTTACACGCACTTAGACGCACTTACACGCACTTAGACGCACTTACACGCACTTAGACGCACTTACACGCACTTAGACGCACTTACACGCACTTAGACGCACTTACACGCACTTAGACGCACTTACACGCACTTAGACGCACTTACACGCACTTAGACGCACTTACACGCACTTAGACGCACTTACACGCACTTAGACGCACTTACACGCACTTAGACGCACTTACACGCACTTAGACGCACTTACACGCACTTAGACGCACTTACACGCACTTAGACGCACTTACACGCACTTAGACGCACTTACACGCACTTAGACGCACTTACACGCACTTAGACGCACTTACACGCACTTAGACGCACTTACACGCACTTAGACGCACTTACACGCACTTAGACGCACTTACACGCACTTAGACGCACTTACACGCACTTAGACGCACTTACACGCACTTAGACGCACTTACACGCACTTAGACGCACTTACACGCACTTAGACGCACTTACACGCACTTAGACGCACTTACACGCACTTAGACGCACTTACACGCACTTAGACGCACTTACACGCACTTAGACGCACTTACACGCACTTAGACGCACTTACACGCACTTAGACGCACTTACACGCACTTAGACGCACTTACACGCACTTAGACGCACTTACACGCACTTAGACGCACTTACACGCACTTAGACGCACTTACACGCACTTAGACGCACTTACACGCACTTAGACGCACTTACACGCACTTAGACGCACTTACACGCACTTAGACGCACTTACACGCACTTAGACGCACTTACACGCACTTAGACGCACTTACACGCACTTAGACGCACTTACACGCACTTAGACGCACTTACACGCACTTAGACGCACTTACACGCACTTAGACGCACTTACACGCACTTAGACGCACTTACACGCACTTAGACGCACTTACACGCACTTAGACGCACTTACACGCACTTAGACGCACTTACACGCACTTAGACGCACTTACACGCACTTAGACGCACTTACACGCACTTAGACGCACTTACACGCACTTAGACGCACTTACACGCACTTAGACGCACTTACACGCACTTAGACGCACTTACACGCACTTAGACGCACTTACACGCACTTAGACGCACTTACACGCACTTAGACGCACTTACACGCACTTAGACGCACTTACACGCACTTAGACGCACTTACACGCACTTAGACGCACTTACACGCACTTAGACGCACTTACACGCACTTAGACGCACTTACACGCACTTAGACGCACTTACACGCACTTAGACGCACTTACACGCACTTAGACGCACTTACACGCACTTAGACGCACTTACACGCACTTAGACGCACTTACACGCACTTAGACGCACTTACACGCACTTAGACGCACTTACACGCACTTAGACGCACTTACACGCACTTAGACGCACTTACACGCACTTAGACGCACTTACACGCACTTAGACGCACTTACACGCACTTAGACGCACTTACACGCACTTAGACGCACTTACACGCACTTAGACGCACTTACACGCACTTAGACGCACTTACACGCACTTCTCGGACTTACACACACTTGCACGAACTTCCACAAACTTGCACGCACTTAAACGCACTTACACGAAAAAACAGGTACTTACATGCACTTACATGTACTTACACATACTTACACATACTCACACGTACTTACACGTACTTACATACACTTACATGCACACTTACATACAACTTACACACTTACACATACTTACACGCACTGACACGCACTTACATGCACTAACACACACTTACACATACTTACATACACTTACACGTACTTACACGCACTTACACGCACTTACATGCACTTATACCCATTTACACACACCTACAAGCACTTACACGCACTTACACGCACTTACACACACTGACACGCACTTACACGTACTTCCACGTACTTACACGCACGTACACACACTTACATGTACTTACACATACTTACACACACTTACACGCACCTACACACAACTATACGCACTAACACGCACTTCTTTGCATTTACACACACTTACACTCCCTTACATGTACTTACACGCACTTACCTGTACTCATACGCACATACACACACTTACATGCACTTGCACAAACTTACACATACTTGCACATACTAACATACACTTCCATGAACTTACACGCACTTACGCGCTCTTCCACGTACTTACACGCACTTACACACACTGACACGCACTTACACGTACTTCCACGTACTTACACGCACGTACACACACTTACATGTACTTACACATACTTACACACACTTACACGCACCTACACACAACTATACGCACTAACACGCACTTCTTTGCATTTACACACACTTACACTCCCTTACATGTACTTACACGCACTTACCTGTACTCATACGCACATACACACACTTACATGCACTTGCACAAACTTACACATACTTGCACATACTAACATACACTTCCATGAACTTACACGCACTTACGCGCTCTTCCACGTACTTACACGCACTTACACACACTGACACGCACTTACACGTACTTCCACGTACTTACACGCACGTACACACACTTACATGTACTTACACATACTTACACACACTTACACGCACCTACACACAACTATACGCACTAACACGCACTTCTTTGCATTTACACACACTTACACTCCCTTACATGTACTTACACGCACTTACCTGTACTCATACGCACATACACACACTTACATGCACTTGCACAAACTTACACATACTTGCACATACTAACATACACTTCCATGAACTTACACGCACTTACGCGCTCTTCCACGTACTTACACGCACTTACACACACTGACACGCACTTACACGTACTTACACACACTTACACGTACGTACACACACTTACATATCCTTATACGCACATACATGCACTTACACGCATGTACACAAACTCACACGCACTTACACCCACTTGCACGCACTTACACGCACGTACATACACTTAGACAAACTTACACGTAGTTGCACGCACTTACACACACTTACACAAACTTACACACACTTACATGCACTTACACGCACTTACACCCACTTGCACACACTTACATGCACTTACACACAATTACACGCACTTAGACGCACTTACACACACTTACATGCACTAACAAGCATTTTTTTGCACTTATACGTACTTGCACACACTTACACACACTTACATGAACTTACACCCACTTCCACACACTTACATGCACTTACATGCACGTAAACGCACTTATATGAACTTACACGTACTGACACGCATTGACACGCACTTACACGCACTTACACGCACTTGCACACACTTACACGCACTTACATGCACTTACATGGACTTACACACACCTACACGCACTTACATGCACTTACACGTACTTGCATGCACTTACACGCACTTGCACATACTTGAACGCACTTTCACGCACTTACACAAACTTACACACACTTACATGCACTTACATACACTTATACGCACTTACACGAACTTACATGCACCTATACGCACTTACACGTACCTACACGTGCGTACACGTACTTACATGTACGTATACGCACTTATACGCACTTACACGCACTTACACAAACTTACACAAACTTGCATGCACTTACAGGCACTTAAACGCACTTACACGTACTTAGCCACACTTACACTAACTTATAAGCAGTTACACCCACTGACACGCACTTACACGTACTTACACGTACATACACGCACTTACACATACTTACGTATACTTACACGCACTTACACGTACTTACACGCACTTACATGCACTTACATGCACTTACACGCACTTCCACGCACTTCTACGTACTTACACAAACTTACACACACTTACATGAACTTACACGTACTTACACGCACTTACACGCACTTACACGAACTAACACACACTTACACATACTTACACGTACCTACACATCGAACACACACTTACACACATTTACACACACTTACATGCACTTACACGTACTAACACACACTTACATGCACTTGCACACACTTACACGCACTTCCACACACTTACACGAACCTACACGCACCTACACGCACTTACACATACATACATGCACTTATGCGCACCTACACGCACTTACATGTACTTACATGCACTAACACACACTTACACATACTTACACGCACTTACACGTACTTACTCATACTTACAAGCACTTACACGCACTTACAAGCACTTACACTCACACACACTTACACGCACTTACACATTCTTACACGCACTTATACGCACTTCTACGTACTTACACGCACTTACACACACTTACACGTACTTACACGCACTTACACACACTTACATGCACTTACATGAAGTTACACGCACTTACACGCATTTACATGCACTTACACGCACTTACACATACTAACACGTACTTACATGCACTTACATGCACTTACACACACTTACACACACCTACAAGCACTTGCATGCAATTACACGCACTTACACACACTTACACACACTTATACACACTTACACACACTTACATGCACTTACACGCACTTACACACACTTATACACACTTACACACACTTACATGCACTTACACACACTTACACACACACACATACACGCACTTAAACACAACTATACGCACTAACACGCACTTCTTTGCATTTACACTCACTTACACGCACTTTCACGTACTTAAACGTAGCTACACGCACATACACACACTTACACCCACTTGCACAAACTTACATGCATTTGCACACACAAAAACAAAATCCATGAACTTACACGCACTTACTCGCTATTCCACACACTTACACGCACTTACACGCACTTACACGCACTTCCACACATTTACATGCACTTACACGCACTTACAAGAACTTACACATACTTACACGCACTTACACGCACTTACACGCACTTCCACACATTTACATGCACTTACACGCACTTACAAGAACTTACACATACTTACATGCACTTACACGCACTTACACGCGCTTATAAGGACTTCCATGCACTAACACGAACTTACAGGAACTTACACGCACTTTCACGTAGTTAAACGCACTTACATGCACTTATACCCACTTACACACATTAACACGCACTTACACGCACTTACACAAACTTACATGCACTTTCATGCACTTACACACACTTACACAACCTTACACACACTTACACGCACTTACAAGAACTTACACACACTTATAGGCACTTACACGCACTTACACGCAAGGACACAAACTCACACGCACTTACACCCACTTACACGCACTTACACGCAGGTACATGCACTTACACAAACTTACACGTACCTACACGCATTTATACGCACTTACACATACATACATGCACTTACGCGCACTTACACGCACTTACACGCACTTACACGCACATACACGCACTTACACATACTTACACGCACTTACACGCACTTACACGTACTAACACAAACTTACATGCACTTGCACACACTTACACGCACTTACACACACTTATACGCACTTACACACACTTATACACACTTGTACGTACTTACACGCACTTACACACACTTACATGCACTTACACACACTTACACACACACATACTTACACGCACTTAAACACAACTATATGCACTAACACGCACTTCTTTGCATTTACACGAACTTACAATCACTTACACGCACTTACACGTACTAACACATAGTTACACGCACATACACACACTTACATCCACTTGCACAAACGTACACGCATTTGCACACACTAACACACACTTCCATGAACTTACACGCACTTACGCGCTATTCCACACACTTACATGCACTTACACGCACTTACACACACTTCCATACATTTACATGCACTTACACGCACTTACAAGAACTTACACGTACTTACATGCAATTACACGCACTTACACGTGCTTATAAGAACTTACTCGCACTAACACAAACTTACAGGAACTTATACGCACTTTCATGCACTTACACACACTTACATACACTTACACCCACTTAAACACATTAACACACACTTACACGCACTTACACAAACTTACACGCACTTTCATGCACTGACACAACCTTACACGCACTTATACGCACTTACAAGAACTTACACACACTTACAGGCACTTACACGCACTTACACGCACTTACAACCACTTACACGTACTTACACACACGTACATACAATTACACAAACTTACACGTACTTACACGCACTTACACACACTTACACGAACTTACATGCACTTACACGCACTTACAACCACTTACACGTACTTACACACACGTACATACAATTACACAAACTTACACGTACTTACACGCACTTACACACACTTACACGAACTTACATGCACTTACACGCACTTACATGCACATACTCAAACCTACACGCACTTACACGAACTTACACGCACTTACACAAAAAAAACAGGTACTTACATGCACTTACACGTTCTTACACGCACTTACATGCACTAACAAGTACTTACACATACTTACATGCACTTACAAAAACTTACACGCACTTACACGTACTTACCCACACTTACACGAACGTACAAACACTTACACGCACTGAGAAGCACTTACACGTACTTACACGCACATACACGCACTTACACATACTTACACGTACTTACACATACTCACACGTACTTACACGTACTTACATGCACTTACATGCACTTACACACACTTACACATACTTACACGTACTTACACGCACTTACATGGACTTACACGCACTTACATGGACTTACACGCACTTACATGGACTTACACGCACTTACATGGACTTACACGCACTTACATGGACTTACACGCACTTACATGGACTTACACGCACTTACATGGACTTACACGCACTTACATGGACTTACACGCACTTACATGGACTTACACGCACTTACATGGACTTACACGCACTTACATGGACTTACACGCACTTACATGGACTTACACGCACTTACATGGACTTACACGCACTTACATGGACTTACACGCACTTACATGGACTTACACGCACTTACATGGACTTACACGCACTTACATGGACTTACACGCACTTACATGGACTTACACGCACTTACATGGACTTACACGCACTTACATGGACTTACACGCACTTACATGGACTTACACGCACTTACATGGACTTACACGCACTTACATGGACTTACACGCACTTACATGGACTTACACGCACTTACATGGACTTACACGCACTTACATGGACTTACACGCACTTACATGGACTTACACGCACTTACATGGACTTACACGCACTTACATGGACTTACACGCACTTACATGGACTTACACGCACTTACATGGACTTACACGCACTTACATGGACTTACACGCACTTACATGGACTTACACGCACTTACATGGACTTACACGCACTTACATGGACTTACACGCACTTACATGGACTTACACGCACTTACATGGACTTACACGCACTTACATGGACTTACACGCACTTACATGGACTTACACGCACTTACATGGACTTACACGCACTTACATGGACTTACACGCACTTACATGGACTTACACGCACTTACATGGACTTACACGCACTTACATGGACTTACACGCACTTACATGGACTTACACGCACTTACATGGACTTACACGCACTTACATGGACTTACACGCACTTACATGGACTTACACGCACTTACATGGACTTACACGCACTTACATGGACTTACACGCACTTACATGGACTTACACGCACTTACATGGACTTACACGCACTTACATGGACTTACACGCACTTACATGCATTTACACGCACTTAGACGCACTTACATGCACTTAAACATGCTTACACGGACTTACATGCACTAACAAGCACTTATTTGCACTTATACGTACTTACACACACTTACAAGAACTTACACGCACTTCCACATACTTACATGCACTTACACGCACGTAAACGCACTTACATGAACTTACACGTACTGACACGCATTGATATGCACTTACACGCACTTACACGCAGTTGCACACACTTACACGCACTTACACGCACTTACATGGACTTACACGCACCTACACGCACTTACACTTACTTACACACAATTACACGTACTTGCATGCACTTACACGCACTTACACATACTTGAACGCACTTACACGCACTTACATGCACTTAAATACACTTACACGCACTAACACAAACTTACCTGCACCTATACACACTTACACGCACCTACACGTGCGTACACGCACTTACATGCACTTTTACGCACTTATACGCACTTACACGCACTTACACAAACTTACACAAACTTGCACGCACTTACACGCACTTACACACACTTACACGTACTTAGCCACACTTACACAAACTTATAAGCACTTACACCCACTGACACGCACTTACACGTACTTACACGCACTTACACACACTTACACGTACTTAGCCACACTTACACAAACTTATAAGCACTTACACCCACTGACACGCACTTACACGTACTTACATGCACATACACGCACTAACACATACTTATGTATACTTACACGCACTTTCACGTACTTAAACGCACTTACATGCACTTACATGCACTTACACGCACTTCCACGCACTTACACGCACTTACACAAACTTACACACACTTACATGCACTTACACGTACTTACACGCACTTACACGCACTTACACATACTTACACACAATTACACATACTTACATGCACCTACACAACGTACACACATTTACACACATTTACACACACTTACACGCACTTACACGTACTAACATGCACTTACATGCACTTGCACACAATTACACGCACTTCCACACACTTACACGCACCTACACGCACTTACATGCACTTACACATACATACATGCACTTACGCGCACTTACACGCCTTTACACGTACTTACACGCACTAACACGCACTTACACATGCTTTCACGCACTTACACATACTTACTCATACTTACACGCAATTACACACACTTACACGCACTTACACTCACTTACACACACTTACATGCACTTACACATTCTTACACGCACTTATACACACTTCTACATACTTACACGTACTTACACACACTTACACGTACTTACACGCACTTACACGCACTTACACATTCTTACACGCACTTATACACACTTCTACATACTTACACGTACTTACACACACTTACACGTACTTACACTCACTTACACATACTTACATGCACTTACATGAAGTTGCACGCACTTGCACGCATTTATATGCACTTACACGTACTTACACATACTAACACGCACTTACACGCACTTACACGTACTTACATGCACTTACACCCACTTATACACACCTACAAGTACTTGCATGCAATTACACGCACTTACACGTACTTACACACACTTATACACACTTACACGTACTTACACGCACTTACACACACTTACATGAACTTACACACACTTACACACACACATACACGCACTCCAACACAACTATACGCACTAACACACACTTCTTTGCACTTACTCATGCTTACACTCACTTACACGCACTCAAAACGTACTTACACATAGTTACACGGACATACACACACTTACACCCACTTGCACAAACTTACACGTATTTGCACACACAAACACACACTTCCATGAACTTACATGCACTTACGCGCTATTCCACACACTTACACGCACTTACACGCACTTACATGCACTTACACGCACTTCCACACATTTACATGCACTTACACGCACTTACAAGAACTTACACGTACTTACATGCACTTACACGCACTTACACACGCTTATAAGGACTTACACGTACTAACACAAACTTACAGGAACTTACACGTACTTTCACGCACTTACACGCACTTACATGCACTTACACCCACTTACACACATTAACACGTACTTACACGCACTTACACAAACTTACACGCACTTTCATGCACTTATACACACTTACACAACCTTACACGCACTTACACGCACTTACAAGAACCTACACAAACTTATAGGCACTTTCACGCACTTACATGCAAGGACACAAACTCACACGCACTTACACCCACTTACACGCACATACACGCACTTACATGCACTTACATGCACTTACACATACTTACACGGAGTTACACACACTTACACGCACTTACACGAACTTACACGTACTTACATATACTTACACGCACTTACACGCATTTACACGCATTTACATGCACTAACATGCACTTACACATACTTACACACACTTACACAAACTTACACGCACTTACACGCATTTACACGCATTTACATGCACTAACATGCACTTACACATACTTACACACACTTACACAAACTTACACGCACTTACACGCATTTACACGCACTTATAGATACTTACACGTACTAACACGTACTTGCACACACTTACAAGTACTTACATGCACTTATAGGCACTTACACAGACTTACACACACCTACACAAACCATTCACACTTACACGCACTTACACGCACTTACATGCACTTACATGCACTTACACACACTTACATACACTTACAAGAACTAACACACACATGCACGTATTTACATGCACTTACATGTACTTACATGCATTAACACGCAGTTACATGCACTTACAGACACTTCCACACACTTACACAAAGTTACACGCACTTACACACACTTACACGCACCTACACGCACTTACAAGTACTTACACGCACTTACACGCACTTACATGCACTTACACACACTTACACGCACTTCAACGTACTTAC
>SZWC01029802.1:8087-21137 GCA_023375785.1 Penium margaritaceum | reverse complement strand
CCGTCCGGCGCTCTCTCAGTCGCATTGTTGGTGGTCCTTCTCTCGTCTAGTCTCTCCCCCTCTTTCCCTACCGTATCGTTTCCCCCTCCCGCATCCTCCTTGTTGCTACTCTCCTCCGTGTTTCCTCTCCTCGGTGTTTCTTGGGCTATGCATCTCCAAGGGAACGGTCGTGGACACCTCATCTTCACCCTCCCTCTATTGTACGTCGCTGGGGGGGGTACATTGGTGTGGTCCTCTGGTTGGATCCCGTGTCACTACCTCCCCTGACTTTGCTTTTCCCTCGACGCCTCCCGTCCCTTCCGCCTCCTTCCTTTGCCCCTCATGCTCTTCGCCCCCCGTCTCCTCCTCTGTCTCCTCCCCAGCCTCCTCCTCATGCCTTCTTTTCTCGTTCCTCCCCTCGTCCCCTCCGCCGCCATCCCCTCCCGCACCTCCCGCTCCCCCTCCCGGACTCCCTCCCCTCCCATCCCCTGTTTCCTCCTCCTCCCTATTGGCCGTCCCCTGTCCCTCCTCTCTCATCTCTCTTCCTAGTGTCAGCTGTCTCTTCGTTCCCTCTCCCCCCTGTCGTCCCACTTGCTCCAGGCGGTGGACTGCTCGTCTCTCGTCTCCTGTACATATCGCTCTTTCCCTGTTTGCCCTCCTTCACCTCAAACTTTGCGAGGAATGCCTCTCGGCGAATCCTCTCCCGCACGCGTTTGGGAGGACGTGGCCGTCTCCTCTTCCTCCTCCTCCCCGTCTTGGTCCCTATCTGGGAGCCATGTTCCCCCCCTAGGGTCCCCGTCTCCCCCTCTCTCCCCGCCCTCCATGATATCAGCGTCCACTCAACGGTTTGGTGGCTTCCCGCTGTCCCCTCTACCCGAAATATATTTTCTACGGCATGCCCTCCTCGCGGTATGTCGCTCTCCCGCTGCGCCCTGCCTCCAAACTCTATTGCCCTGTCCTCCTTTCCCATCGTATCGCCACCACTTCTCCCCCCTATTTCTCCTGCCTGTTCTGTCCCTCCTTCAGCCGCACCCCTGGTCGGTGGCTCCTCGCTCTCCGCGTCCATGTCCTCTGGTCCCGTAGTCAGGGCCTCTTCCTGTCGCTGCCCCACTCTACCCTCCAGTCTTCCCACTCTCTCTTCCACCCAGCTCACCAGCTGTCGGTCTCTCTCCGCCGTCCATCCTTGGACTGCCACCGTCTCTACGTTCTTGTTTAGTCCTCCGATCTGCTGCTCCATCGCGTCCATCACTGCCGCACACATCGCCCCACACCCCCTAGTCACCTCTTGTCGTGCCAAGTCATCATTGCGTCGCTCGCGTTCTCTCTCCCCTGCTTGTGATGAGAGTGCTCCAGTTATCTCTCGCGTTGCCTCATACAGCTGCTGGACCCGGGACTCCGATATGGACTGCGCTGCCTGGACTTGCTCCATCGTGACTCGTAATACGTTGGTCTGGTTCTGAAGCGTTGCGAGATGGCCTCCCACCGCCTCGTCATATCGCAGAAACAGTCCTCGGATCCTCTCTCTCGTGTCGCTCTGNCTCCATCGCGTCCATCACTGCCGCACACATCGCCCCACACCCCCTAGTCACCTCTTGTCGTGCCAAGTCATCATTGCGTCGCTCGCGTTCTCTCTCCCCTGCTTGTGATGAGAGTGCTCCAGTTATCTCTCGCGTTGCCTCATACAGCTGCTGGACCCGGGACTCCGATATGGACTGCGCTGCCTGGACTTGCTCCATCGTGACTCGTAATACGTTGGTCTGGTTCTGAAGCGTTGCGAGATGGCCTCCCACCGCCTCGTCATATCGCAGAAACAGTCCTCGGATCCTCTCTCTCGTGTCGCTCTGCATCACACCACACGTTGCCACCACTTGCTCTTGCATCGTCCGGAACAAATCTGACCAAGTGTATTGGTCGGCGATCCGCTCCCTGCATGTCGGACCCCCTCCCTCGACGCGAATCTTCTCTGTCTTCTCTTCCTCTGCCACTCCCTGACCCCCCCTATTTGCTTCTTGTTGGCTTGCAGTGGCCTCTCCCTTACTTGGTGTCTGCTCCTCCCCTCGCGACCTTGTTGCATCGAGGAGCTCCACCTCCATCTCCTCCGCCATTTCTCTCGTCTCATCTGCGCCGCGTGCAGCGCGGGCTTTCTCGCCTTGCCTCTCGTTCTCTGTTTCCCTCGCCCTGCTTCCTCCCTCTCCTTGCTGGGAGTGGTGTTCTCCCGTGTCGCTCATGTAATTTTTTTCCTGGCCTGTAATGCCCACTCGTTCTCCCTCTTCCCGCTCTCGACTCTCCTTTCCTGTTTTATCTCGGTCCACCTCCCTGCTTGCCGACACCGTAGCTCGCTCCTCTGTGCTCCCCTGCTCCGGCCCCTGCTTCCCTTCTACGCCTTCCGACGACTCTTGTTGTCGCACCATGTTCACCGCTCGCCGTCTCGCCCTTTCCTGTTCTTTTACCCGGATAGCCGCCTGTTGCTTTCGCCAGCTCTGTGGTCCCTTCCCGGTTGTCTTGTATCTTTTCCGGTGTGTCGATGGTGTTGTGTCAGGGTTGCGGACATGTTTGAACTTGATTGGTGGGTCCTGTGTCGAGTTTGGCATTTTCGTCGACGGAGTGATGGTTGCGATGGTTGAAAAAGGGTTAACCTGCTTCGGGAGATGATTTGGAATGTTTTCAGTGAAAATTGGGGGCGTTGAGGCTGTTGATTGGGGTTGTGGTCTTTCGCTCGGGAAGTCTGTGGTTGGGTATTTCAGAAAAACCCCTCCAAGGGGTCCTGGGTCGACACCTCCAGCCATTTGGGAGGCGGGTGGGGTGTTCGCCCCCTTTTGAGGGCTCCGCGAGGACCTCCACGCGAGTGCCTCGCTCCCCCCTACTCGTCCTCGTCGGCCATCGATCCGCCCGATCGATGGCCCAGAGCTTTGCCGCCCTGAGCCGTCGATCAGGGCGATCGGCGGCTGTGAGGCAAGGAGGGATCCCCTCGCCGTCGCCTGTCGCTTCAGCGCCGGCGGGGTGGGATCGTCGCACTCCCCGGCCCACGACCGCCGTCGTCCGCCCGTGACTCCCCCGTCGGCCGTCCCTCCTGAGCGTCCACCGGTGGTCCCCCCCACCGGCTTCACCAGCCGCCCGTTCGCCCCCTCATCCCCCAACCTCCCGATCACCGACGCCCGAGGCAATGGGGGGGCGGGCAGACTGAGGGGGGACGACGGCGGACCCCCCACGGCTGCCCTGTGCTGCCCGTCGACGACAGCCGAACGGGTGTCGAGGCCCGACCCGGCCTCCAAGGGCTGCTGACGTGTAGGGCCGCCCCCCAAACCCAAGCTTTTCTCCCTCCCCTCGCCACGTGGCAGGGTAAGAGTAGGCTTATTGGATAGCTCTGCTCCAGAGCTATCCAACGGGCCCACTTGGACCATGGAGGCAAACCGGGCCCTCCATGCCCGGCGGGATTGCTGACGTCAGCAATCCGCCGATGTCTTTTGCTGTTTTCTCCTTCTGTCTGCCACGTGGCACCACCGGAATGGTGTCGACGTGTAGCCCTTGCCAAGGGCTACCCGTTGCTACCTCCTGCGTGGCGAATGATTGCCTGTGCTCTGTGAACGGGGTGGGTAACGTCGACGGGTTCCCACGTGGCGTTTGCAGCCGCTGAGGCACGCCACGTGGCGAAACTTGGTTCTCTGGGACCGCAGAGGAATGCTGATGTGGCAGTCACCCTCTGACGTGGACCCGTGGGACAGGCTGTCCGGTACCACCCCCTTTGGAGGCTCCTTGAGAGCCCCCTGCGACACCGCCTCCTGCGGCTCTGTTGGATATAGATATACATATAGATGTCGATATAGATATAGATATAGATATAGATATAGATATAGATATAGATATAGATATAGATATAGATATAGATATAGATATAGATATAGATATAGATATAGATAGAGATAGAGATAGAGAGAGAGATAGAGATAGAGATAGAGAGAGAGATAGAGATAGAGATAGAGAGAGAGATAGAGATAGAGATAGAGAGAGAGATAGAGATAGAGATAGAGAGAGAGATAGAGATAGAGATAGAGAGAGAGATAGAGATAGAGATAGAGAGAGAGATAGAGATAGAGATAGAGAGAGAGATAGAGATAGAGATAGAGAGAGAGATAGAGATAGAGATAGAGAGAGAGATAGAGATAGAGATAGAGAGAGAGATAGAGATAGAGATAGAGAGAGAGATAGAGATAGAGATAGAGAGAGAGATAGAGATAGAGATAGAGAGAGAGATAGAGATAGAGATAGAGAGAGAGATAGAGATAGAGATAGAGAGAGAGATAGAGATAGAGATAGAGAGAGAGATAGAGATAGAGATAGAGAGAGAGATAGAGATAGAGATAGAGAGAGAGATAGAGATAGAGATAGAGAGAGAGATAGAGATAGAGATAGAGAGAGAGATAGAGATAGAGATAGAGAGAGAGATAGAGATAGAGATAGAGAGAGAGATAGAGATAGAGATAGAGAGAGAGATAGAGATAGAGATAGAGAGAGAGATAGAGATAGAGATAGAGAGAGAGATAGAGATAGAGATAGAGAGAGAGATAGAGATAGAGATAGAGAGAGAGATAGAGATAGAGATAGAGAGAGAGATAGAGATAGAGATAGAGAGAGAGATAGAGATAGAGATAGAGAGAGAGATAGAGATAGAGATAGAGAGAGAGATAGAGATAGAGATAGAGAGAGAGATAGAGATAGAGATAGAGAGAGAGATAGAGATAGAGATAGAGAGAGAGATAGAGATAGAGATAGAGAGAGAGATAGAGATAGAGATAGAGAGAGAGATAGAGATAGAGATAGAGAGAGAGATAGAGATAGAGATAGAGAGAGAGATAGAGATAGAGATAGAGAGAGAGATAGAGATAGAGATAGAGAGAGAGATAGAGATAGAGATAGAGAGAGAGATAGAGATAGAGATAGAGAGAGAGATAGAGATAGAGATAGAGAGAGAGATAGAGATAGAGATAGAGAGAGAGATAGAGATAGAGATAGAGAGAGAGATAGAGATAGAGATAGAGAGAGAGATAGAGATAGAGATAGAGAGAGAGATAGAGATAGAGATAGAGAGAGAGATAGAGATAGAGATAGAGAGAGAGATAGAGATAGAGATAGAGAGAGAGATAGAGATAGAGATAGAGAGAGAGATAGAGATAGAGATAGAGAGAGAGATAGAGATAGAGATAGAGAGAGAGATAGAGATAGAGATAGAGAGAGAGATAGAGATAGAGATAGAGAGAGAGATAGAGATAGAGATAGAGAGAGAGATAGAGATAGAGATAGAGAGAGAGATAGAGATAGAGATAGAGAGAGAGATAGAGATAGAGATAGAGAGAGAGATAGAGATAGAGATAGAGAGAGAGATAGAGATAGAGATAGAGAGAGAGATAGAGATAGAGATAGAGAGAGAGATAGAGATAGAGATAGAGAGAGAGATAGAGATAGAGATAGAGAGAGAGATAGAGATAGAGATAGAGAGAGAGATAGAGATAGAGATAGAGAGAGAGATAGAGATAGAGATAGAGAGAGAGATAGAGATAGAGATAGAGAGAGAGATAGAGATAGAGATAGAGAGAGAGATAGAGATAGAGATAGAGAGAGAGATAGAGATAGAGATAGAGAGAGAGATAGAGATAGAGATAGAGAGAGAGATAGAGATAGAGATAGAGAGAGAGATAGAGATAGAGATAGAGAGAGAGATAGAGATAGAGATAGAGAGAGAGATAGAGATAGAGATAGAGAGAGAGATAGAGATAGAGATAGAGAGAGAGATAGAGATAGAGATAGAGAGAGAGATAGAGATAGAGATAGAGAGAGAGATAGAGATAGAGATAGAGAGAGAGATAGAGATAGAGATAGAGAGAGAGATAGAGATAGAGATAGAGAGAGAGATAGAGATAGAGATAGAGAGAGAGATAGAGATAGAGATAGAGAGAGAGATAGAGATAGAGATAGAGAGAGAGATAGAGATAGAGATAGAGAGAGAGATAGAGATAGAGATAGAGAGAGAGATAGAGATAGAGATAGAGAGAGAGATAGAGATAGAGATAGAGAGAGAGATAGAGATAGAGATAGAGAGAGAGATAGAGATAGAGATAGAGAGAGAGATAGAGATAGAGATAGAGAGAGAGATAGAGATAGAGATAGAGAGAGAGATAGAGATAGAGATAGAGAGAGAGATAGAGATAGAGATAGAGAGAGAGATAGAGATAGAGATAGAGAGAGAGATAGAGATAGAGATAGAGAGAGAGATAGAGATAGAGATAGAGAGAGAGATAGAGATAGAGATAGAGAGAGAGATAGAGATAGAGATAGAGAGAGAGATAGAGATAGAGATAGAGAGAGAGATAGAGATAGAGATAGAGAGAGAGATAGAGATAGAGATAGAGAGAGAGATAGAGATAGAGATAGAGAGAGAGATAGAGATAGAGATAGAGAGAGAGATAGAGATAGAGATAGAGAGAGAGATAGAGATAGAGATAGAGAGAGAGATAGAGATAGAGATAGAGAGAGAGATAGAGATAGAGATAGAGAGAGAGATAGAGATAGAGATAGAGAGAGAGATAGAGATAGAGATAGAGAGAGAGATAGAGATAGAGATAGAGAGAGAGATAGAGATAGAGATAGAGAGAGAGATAGAGATAGAGATAGAGAGAGAGATAGAGATAGAGATAGAGAGAGAGATAGAGATAGAGATAGAGAGAGAGATAGAGATAGAGATAGAGAGAGAGATAGAGATAGAGATAGAGAGAGAGATAGAGATAGAGATAGAGAGAGAGATAGAGATAGAGATAGAGAGAGAGATAGAGATAGAGATAGAGAGAGAGATAGAGATAGAGATAGAGAGAGAGATAGAGATAGAGATAGAGAGAGAGATAGAGATAGAGATAGAGAGAGAGATAGAGATAGAGATAGAGAGAGAGATAGAGATAGAGATAGAGAGAGAGATAGAGATAGAGATAGAGAGAGAGATAGAGATAGAGATAGAGAGAGAGATAGAGATAGAGATAGAGAGAGAGATAGAGATAGAGATAGAGAGAGAGATAGAGATAGAGATAGAGAGAGAGATAGAGATAGAGATAGAGAGAGAGATAGAGATAGAGATAGAGAGAGAGATAGAGATAGAGATAGAGAGAGAGATAGAGATAGAGATAGAGAGAGAGATAGAGATAGAGATAGAGAGAGAGATAGAGATAGAGATAGAGAGAGAGATAGAGATAGAGATAGAGAGAGAGATAGAGATAGAGATAGAGAGAGAGATAGAGATAGAGATAGAGAGAGAGATAGAGATAGAGATAGAGAGAGAGATAGAGATAGAGATAGAGAGAGAGATAGAGATAGAGATAGAGAGAGAGATAGAGATAGAGATAGAGAGAGAGATAGAGATAGAGATAGAGAGAGAGATAGAGATAGAGATAGAGAGAGAGATAGAGATAGAGATAGAGAGAGAGATAGAGATAGAGATAGAGAGAGAGATAGAGATAGAGATAGAGAGAGAGATAGAGATAGAGATAGAGAGAGAGATAGAGATAGAGATAGAGAGAGAGATAGAGATAGAGATAGAGAGAGAGATAGAGATAGAGATAGAGAGAGAGATAGAGATAGAGATAGAGAGAGAGATAGAGATAGAGATAGAGAGAGAGATAGAGATAGAGATAGAGAGAGAGATAGAGATAGAGATAGAGAGAGAGATAGAGATAGAGATAGAGAGAGAGATAGAGATAGAGATAGAGAGAGAGATAGAGATAGAGATAGAGAGAGAGATAGAGATAGAGATAGAGAGAGAGATAGAGATAGAGATAGAGAGAGAGATAGAGATAGAGATAGAGAGAGAGATAGAGATAGAGATAGAGAGAGAGATAGAGATAGAGATAGAGAGAGAGATAGAGATAGAGATAGAGAGAGAGATAGAGATAGAGATAGAGAGAGAGATAGAGATAGAGATAGAGAGAGAGATAGAGATAGAGATAGAGAGAGAGATAGAGATAGAGATAGAGAGAGAGATAGAGATAGAGATAGAGAGAGAGATAGAGATAGAGATAGAGAGAGAGATAGAGATAGAGATAGAGAGAGAGATAGAGATAGAGATAGAGAGAGAGATAGAGATAGAGATAGAGAGAGAGATAGAGATAGAGATAGAGATATAGATATAGATATAGAGATAGATATAGATATAGATATAGATATAGATATAGATATAGATATAGATATAGATATAGATATAGATATAGATATAGATATAGATATAGATATAGATATAGATATAGATATATATATATATATCAATATACATATAAATATAGATGTAGATGTAGATGTAGATATAGATGTAGATATAGATATAGATATATATATATATCAATATACATATAAATATAGATGTAGATGTAGATGTAGATATAAATGTAGATATAGATACAGATATGGATATTAGTATAGATATGGATATGGATATGGATATGAATATGGATATGGATATGGATATGGATATTGATATGGATATGGATATGTTTAGATACATGTAGGTAAATGAATTCACTACCTTACATCATTGTTTTATTACTTACACCAGCAATGTCTTCCTGTATCACTTCCAACCAAAAAAACCACACAAATCATCTTCATTCTTGCTTCACAACAGATGAATGAATTATAATCCATTCCAAACCTTCATATAAAGTGTCACAAAATCAACATTCCACGTTTAATCTTTCATGAAATATCCAAATTTATTCTTGAATTATGTTATCTTTAGTTTTCATTCATTTATGTGTACGGAATTCCTCTTTCTTGTCCTTTCAATTCTTAGTACTTTATTCATTATGTATACTATGTAACCCATTGCACCCTTGTGTGCAACTTTCCACTTGTTTTTTTTTTGTGGCAGTAGAGACGCCTTGGAGGTGGTCACCCTTTTTACTGGCACCATTACTGTGGGGGCTTACAGCCATGCTGCGTCCTTTATGGATATACCATACCAGCGTAGGTACCCATCAGTTAAGAAACTGTAGGGTTATGTGGGACTTCCTTCCAACTAAGGGAGGTCACCCACTAAACTTCCACCCCCAAGGGTATCTATTCCACTGGTCGTAACCATGTGAAGAACGGGGTACATAGGCTGTTTTTATGCAGTCCTTTGTAATACCCAGCCCCCCGTATGACTAGGTTTGTTGTTCCACATGTGGGCTAGTCCAAGGTGGAGGATGGCGACTGGTGGGGTTAATTTTGCATCGATTTTGCATACTGGGGGGTACATGGTTAGGGAGGTGAGAAAGAGATCCAGTTTTTTCCTATGAGCTGAATTATGTAAACCATGGATGATGGTATTGATTTGTTGCATAAAGGCTTTGGTGATGTGTGAAGCGAGGTACGCGGTGGGGTTATGCAAGCTTTTACTATTTTCCAGGGAGATTTGACATTGATAATTCCAAATCTCTGTGAAGAAAGTTGCTTGGAGTAGTTGCCAGATAGCAAAGCGGGGGTGATTTAAGTCAAAGATGAAGGGGTGAGTGCGCTTTTCCTTACAGATGTAAGCTAGACTGTGTAGTAATTTGTTCCCAGTTTGAGTTAGTTTTGAACATTCATGGAAGGCGTGGATGATTGTCTCTCGGAAAAGGATGCAGAGGGGGCATATGTTGACGAAGGGGGGTGGAAAAAGTTTGATGCGTTCTCTTACTTGGATACATCTTAAAAGTATCCGGAGTAGTTTGTCCTTGATTTTTGGAGGGAGGATGATGGATTGGATTATTGTCGTTGTGGATTGGGTAGTTACCAAAGTGCCGCAATCTTCTTTCCATTTTTCTTGGTATTCTACTGGCTTGAGGGCTTGGTGAAGGAGTACATCGTAAAGTTTCATTAGCCTTGGCTTGCTATCGTGTATTTTCCACGATGGTTGGGCGACATTGTTGGCATATCCGAGGAATGTTTCTTTGTCAGTGTGAACCGGAGTGAGGTGGCTTATATCATGAATTGTCGACGCTGCTTTGTTTGTCTCGGCAATGGACATGTCTTGTTCTACCATCATCGTTTTGATGGTGAACTCATCATTTTTGCGAGTTACACGGTAGATAAAGACGGGAGGTTTATCTGTGTAGCTTGTGAGACTCCAGAATCCAAATTTGTCACTAACATCGTGTTTCATAACCGATATACACTCCGACCACTCTTGTGGGAGGTTGTTGCGGATCTTTTGAAGGATGAGGAGCTGCGCATGTGTGAAGTCTTTGGAGTCGAGTGGGGTGAAGTGTTTGGTGTAAAGGTTCCCTTATTCTGGGAATAGGTGCTTCACCTGTATTTCTTTTTCATAGAGAAAAAATTCTCTGTGATCTACACCAAGGATAAAACTATGCGGACTGCCTGATTCGACCCTACCTTTGACGCGGTGTCACGCTCGCGTTTTCTCGTTCCTCCCCGATGCTGCATTTTGTCCTCGTCACGCGAAAGACCTAAGAATCGAAGCGCTATTTTCTCGAATGCCTGTTTTCGACCACCACGTGGACATGGTAGGAGCCACCGACAACAGCGAGAAATCTAGTCGACAAACATCGAGGCAAATACTCGCGACTCAAAAGAACTGCACAAGAGCGATGTCGTCACGTTTGCTGTACAAATATGAGACGTACGACAAATGGAGAGCACTGAACAAGCGAGGCACACTAATGAGATGTCGCCGATCAACCAGGTCGGATCGCATGCAACCTTTTCAATACCAAATTTCAAGGTGTACTCGTCCTAAGCGACTAGAACCGGATCAATGCTGGCACCCTCGAGGTTCAGTCGCGTTAAAAAAATCAATACTAATCCGAACGTCCGTGGTTCACGGAAGGCCGAACACCCCGAGGTAGAAGCATCCACTGAAGACGAGAAACCAACGACGAGGCTACGGGCCACCCTCAAGCATTGCAAAAACCATAAAAAAATCGCCGATAAACAGCAAACCGGACGGAAAATGGCCGCGCACATGTTTCAGCAATTGCAAATACGCGCAAGTACGTCCATGCACCAAAAAGCGTCAATCGAAACAGAGAGCGCCATGTATTACCGACATTTTCATTCATATGCACACGTGCTTATACAAGTGTACCCCGTTCTGTTTTCAAAGACACATGGTCATGCATAAAAAAGATTTATGTACATTTAAATGTATGAGAATGTTTTTCTGACGCTTTAAGCGAACATTTCAATGTAACTTTGCATGTGTTTTGCATTCATATGACAATAAATATGTATAAGAATCTATACATGCATATGTATGTGTACGTATATGTTCATGTATATGTATATGTATATGTATATGTATATGTATATGTATATGTATATGGATATGTATATGTATATGTATATGTATATGTATATGTACATGTATATGTATATGCATATGCATATGCATATGTATATGTATATGTATATGTATATGTTTATGTATATGTATATGTATATGTATATGTACATGTATATGTATATGCATATGCATATGCATATGTATATGTATATGTATATGTATATGTATATGTATATGTATATGTATATGTTTATGTATATGTATATGTATATGTATATGTATATGTATATGTATATGTATATGTATATGTATATGTATATGTTTATGGTTGTGTATATGTATATGTCTATGTATATCAATAATTGTATTTCTAGAATGTTTGTAAGCATTGTAAAATAAACAGGTTGTGACATTTTGCAAAACGTCTATTTGTTTTATAATGTGCAAAAACGTATAAACCTCTTCAATCTTGATCTTTTCAAAAGATATAAATCCAATACATCTATATATGAATACATACGTCATACCCATATCTATATATATATTTGCATCTATATCTATATCCATATCTACATGTACATCTATATGTATATCTATATCTATATCTATATCTTTATCCATATCTATATGTATATGTATATCTATATCTGTTAGTGGGTGCGATGACTGCGCTGGTTTCATGCTCCAATATGGCACAGTCGGTTTAGTAATTGGATAAAGATCCGCGGAGTGAGAATTTTCTCGATGGCTTCAGGGAGTAGAGCCGTGGACAGTTCTTCACTGAACAGGCCAGTCCAATTCTGGCAACCAGGCCTAAAGGGCTTGGATTGTAAAATAGTGTGTGGCATGCGCACGCTACTGCGCATGGCTCTAGTGGGGCAGGGACTCATAGCTGAGCAGTGCGACTAAGCGCCGCGATCAGGTGGGCTAAGGCCTGACTGGGCTTCTAGCATGACGCGGTGTGTGAGCTCCTGGTGGGGACCGTCTGCACAGACAATCCGTGGCCACAACTCAACATGCTTCTCTGCTTGCCACCTGCACAGGCTGCATGGCGAACTAGAATGCAAGGATTCTGGTTATGGAGATCTACGGCTCTCACTAATCCATGAGAAGTTCCAGTATTCAAGAACCACGGTTATGGTGAAACTTCACCGTGCATCTGAGGAAGCTTCTTCAAGCAAGCAAGGCAGTCAACATGACAAGGCCGCAAGTATAAAAGGCGGCGGCCTTGGCACATCTAAGTATCTCAGTAGGACTCATCTTTCATGTCACGACCTTGCAGCACTTCGCATCTGGAAGCGCCTCAGACCAAGGACCTGCTGGAGTCTGCCCTGGAGACCCCTGTAAGCCTTGTAGAGCTCTGCAAGCCTGGCAAGGAGGAAGCCCTCACTACCTAGAGGCCAGCCTACCTGGAAGACGATGCTTGACCAAGTCTCCTTGCGTCAACGGCCTTAATGGCCTAGCAAGGAGTTGCCCCTTGCGTGGGCCAGGAGCAGTGGTGGAGCTTATGTGTTGCCTCTGTTAGACTCTGTTTTTCATGTACCAAACTTGTAATTTGGAATCAAGCAAGATTTCTTCTGCTGTCACATTCAATTTCCAAAGTCCATCTGCTGATCTGTTTGCTAGCTTGCTGCACGAGAAAAGATCGTGTACAAGCAAGGAACCTAGCCCTTGCTATGCACCCACTGCAGAATCCTAACAATATATATATCTATATCTATATCTATATCTATATCTATATCTATATCTATATCTATATCTATATCTATATCTAT